>JBAIAA010000251.1:2875000-3032713 GCA_037893245.1 Crossaster papposus | reverse complement strand
TCTATGGTTGTCTTTATATTTTGGTATTAGGTATTCGGCCATGTATGGCAACTAATCGAATAAAAATGCCAGTTCAGAGATTAGGATAGTGTAATAAGATAATGTGGCAACACAAACGAAGGCAATGCAAAGGGTTTATGAATATAAAGACGGCAATGGGAAGTCGGGGGTTGTTGCTCAATAGAATACCAACATAACATAGTCTGAAAAGGTTAAATGAATTATGAACGGGGTTTACGGTGTTTATGATGAATTGTGATCTAAACGTTTAAGGTGTTGAGGCTTGGAAGAGATTGCTCAATAAATCAGATGCATGACAATGGGGGGAAATAGTCCCGGTTATAGTGGGCACGGGATTTGTTTATGTGGTATTCTGTATTCCCCATTAAATTTGAGCAGAACAGGGCCGATTCAGTTAGGCAACACCTCCCTCAGAAGGTCTACATCTCGCAGAGTACGATTTTGCGCTCTCGAGACCAATTGGTCGCTATGTTGTCCGCCGGGATTTTTGCCTCCTTAGCGTGATTTACGGCAAATTTTGTTGATTTAACGTGTTTCGCTTGTAGGCAAATTATCATACCCAATTGGTCTCAGTCGGTTGAGGTATGTCGTTTGTAAATGCGACTCCCTGTAGCTGTTAATACAGAGAAGTTAAGCATTTGAGCATTTTAAGGTTTTAGTTACCTGTTTTTAAAATCACGCTAAGGTTAAAAATGCACTGTGTAAGGGAATGGACATGCACGCGTCACGCTACAAGTTACTTGCTAATTTACATTACACAAATTTACATTTACAACAATTGTTTGAGTTAAGCCTTATACCCCTGGCCCCGGCACACCCCTGGCCCCGGCACACCCCCTGGCCCGGACACACCCCTGGCCTCCGGCACACCCCTGGCCCCGGCACACCCCTGGCCCCGGCACCTCCCTGGCCCCCGGCACACCCCTGGCCCCGGCACACCCCTGGCCCCGGGCACACCCCCTGGCCCCGGCACACACCCTGGCCCCGGCACACCCCTGGCCCCGGCACACCCCTGCCCCGGCATTACACCCCTGGCCCCCGGCACACCACCCTGGCCCCGGCACACCCCTGAGCCACCGCGCACACCCTGGCCCCCGGCACACCCCTGGCCCCGGCACATCCCCCTGCCCCGGCCACACCCCTGGCCCCGGCACACCCTGGCCCCGGCACACTCCCTGGCCCCGGCACACCCCTGGCCCCGGCACACCCCTGGCCCCGGCACACACCCCCTGGCCCCCGGGCACACCCCTGGCCCCGGCACACCCTGCCCGGCCACCCTGGTCCGAACACCCTGCCCCGGCACACCCCTGGCCCCGCAACACCCCTGGCCCCGGCACACCCCCTGGCCCCGGCACACCCCTGGCCCCGGCACAGCCGCACAGGCCCCGGCACACCCCTGGCCCCGGCACACCCCTGGCCCCGGCACACCCCTGGCCCCGGCACACCCCTGGCCCCGGCACACCCCTGGCCCCGGCACACCCCTGGCCCCGGGCACACCCCTGGCCCCGGCACACCCCTGGCCCCCGGCCACACCCCCTGGCCCCGGCACACCCCTGGCCCCGGCACACCCCTGGCCCCGGCACACACCCCTGGCCCCGGCACACACCCTGGCCCGGCACACCGGCCTCGCACCCCCTGGCCCCCGGCACACCCCTGCCCCGGCACACCACCTGGCCCCGGCACACCCCTGGCCCCGGCACACCCCTGGCCCCGGCACACCCCTTGCCCCGGCACACCCCTGGCCCCGGCACACCCCCTGGCCCCCGGCACCACCTTGGCCCTCGGCACACCCCTGGCCCCGGCACACCCCTGGCCCCGGCACACCTGGCCCTGACACCCCTGGCCCCGGCACACCCCCTGGCCCCGGCCACACCCCCTGGCCCCGGCACACCACCTGGCCCGCGCACACCCTGGCCCCGGCACAACCCCTGGCCCTGGCACAACCCCTGGCCCGCGACTTCCCCTGGCCCCGGCACACCCCTGGCCCCGGCACACCCCTGGCCCCGGCACACCCCTGGCCCCGGGCACACCCCTGGCCCCGGCACACCCCTGGCCCCCGGCACACACTGGCCCCTGCACACCCCTGGCCCAGGCACCACCCTGGCCCCGTGCACACCCTGGCCCCACGGCAAAATCCCCCTAGGCCCCGGCACACCCCTGGCCCCCGGCACAACCCCTGGCCCCGGCACACCCCTGGCCCCGGCACACCCCTGGCCCCGGCACTACCCCTGGCCCCGGGCACACCCCTGGCCCCGGCACACCCCTGAGCCACCGCACACCCCTGGCCCCGGCACACCCCTGGCCCCGCACACCCTGGCCCCGGCACACACCCTGGCCCGGCACACCCTGGCCCCGGCACACCCCCTGGCCCCGGCAAACCCCTGCACAGGCACCCCTGGCCCCGGGCACACCCCTGGCCCCGGGCACACCCCTGGCCCCGGCACACCCCTGGCCCCGGCACACCCCTGGCCCCGGCACACCCTGGCCCCGGCACAACACCCTGGCCCCGGCACACCCCTGGCCCCGTGCACACCCCTGGCCCCGGCCCACACCCCTGGCCCCGGCACACCCCTGGCCCCCCGGCACACCCCTGGCCCCCGGCACACCCCTGGCCCCGGCACACCACCCCGGCCCCGGCACACCCCCTGGCCCCCGGCACATACCCCTGGCCCCGGCACACCCCTGAGCCCCGCAGACAACACCCCTGCTCCCGGCACACCCCTGGCCCCGGCACACCCCTGGGCCCGGCGGCACACCCTGGGCCAGCCCACCCCTGGCCCCGGCACATTTCACCCCTGGCCCCGCACCGCCTGGCCAGCACACCCTGGCCCCAGGGCACACCCCTGGGCCCCGGCACACCCCCTGGCCGCCGGCACACCCCTGGCCCCGGCACACCCCCTGGCCCCCGGCACACTTCCCTGGCCCCGGCACACCCCCTGGCCCCGGCACACCTCCTGGGCCCCGGCACGACCCCTGTCCCCGGCATCACCCCTGGTCCCCGGCACACCCCTGGCCCCGGCACAAAGGGGATTCCCCTGGCCCCGGCACACCCCTGGCCGCCGGCACACCTGTCGGCACACCCCTGGCCCCGGCACAACGACCCCCTGGCCCCGGCACACCCCTGGCCCCGGCACACCCCTGGCCCCGGCACACCCCTGGCCCCGGCACACCCCTGGCCCCGGCATCACCCCCTGCCCCGCACATCCCCTGGCCCGCACCAGGACAGGCACCCCTGGCCCGGCACACCCCTGGCCCCGGCACACCCCTGGCCCCGGCACACCCCTAGGCCCCGGCACACCCCTGGCCCCGGCACACCCCTGGCCCCGGCACACACCCCTGGCCCCGGCACCACCCCTGGCCCCGGCTACACCCCTGGCCCCGGCACACCCCTGCCGCCCGGCACACCCTGGCCCCGGCACACCCCTGGCCCCGGCACACCCCTGGCCCCGCACACCCCCTGGCCCCGGCACACCCTGGGCCCCGGCACACCCCCTGGGCCCCGGCACACCCCTGGCCCCGGCACACTGTTCCCCTGGCCCCCGGCACACCCCTGGCCCCGGCACACCCCTGGCCCCGGCACACCCCTGGCCCCGGCACACCTGGACCCTGGCGCCCGGCACACCCCTGGCCCCGGCACACCCTGGCCCCGGCACACCCCTGGCCCCGGCACACCCCTGGCCCCGGCACACCCCTGGCCCCTGGCACACACCCTGGCCCCGGCACAGCCCCTGGCCCCGGCACACCCCTGGCCCCGGCACACCCCTGGCCCCGGCACACTACCCCTGGCCCCGGCACACCCCTGGCCCCTGCACACCCCCTTGGCCCGCCGGCACACTCCCCAGGCCCCGGCACACACCCCTGGCCCCGGCACACCCCTGGCCCCGGCACACCTCCTGGCCCCGGCACACCCTGGCCCTGCACATCCCTGCCCCCCGGGCAGCACCCTGGCACCGTCACACCCCTGGCCCCGGCACACCCTGGCCGTCCGGCACCCTGCGACCGCACACCCCTGTCCCCGGCACACCCCTGTCCCGGCACTAGCACCCTGTCCCCGGCACACCCCTGGCCCCGGCACACCCCTGGCCCCGGCACACACCCCTGGCCCCGGCAACACCCCTGGCCCCGGCACACCCCTGGCCCCGGCACACCCCTGGCCCCGGCACGACCCCTGGCCCCGGCACACCCCTGGCCCCGGCACACCCCTGGCCCCGGACACAGCACCCTGGCCCCGGCACATCCGCCTGGCCGCCGGGCACACCCCTGCCCGCACACCTGGGCACACGTGCAAGGCACACCCCTGGCCCCGGCACACCCCTGGCCGCCGGCGACACACCCTGGCCCCGGCACACCCCTGGCCCCCGCAGGCACCCCTGGCCCCGGCACACCCCTGGCCCCGGCACACCCCTTGGCCCCGGCACACCCCTGGCCCCCGGCACACCCCTGGCCCCGGCACACCCCTGGCCCCGGCACACCCCTGGCCCCGGCACACCCCTGGCCCCGGCACATTCCCCTGTGCCCCGGCACACCCCTGGCCCGGCACACCCCTGGCCCCGGCACACCCCTATTAAAGACTTGACTGCGACCGTGACTGGCTCCTGCGACTGTGACCATAGACTGACTTTCTCACGACTGCGACTGGTGTCCTGCGACTGGCGACTGGCTCTTGCGACGTGCGACTGGCTCTTCTGCGACTGTCTGTAACTGGCTCCTCTGACTGCGACTTGATTTAGGGAGCGTGAGGCGTCCCGGGCGAGTGCCCCCGCCCCCGCTGCGCCGACGGACCCGGATCGGAATCGCTCCGAGTGGAACGAAACTTCTGCCTGCGCCGCCGGTTCACTAGCATGCCCCCCCCCCCCCCCGGACTCGGTATAATTCCTGCAGAAGATCTTGAGAATGTCCCGACAGGAGCCCCGCCCCCAACTGCATCCAAGGGGCAGAGCTCGGATTCTGGCCCCGTGTAGAGCGAGACGTCTGCTGCGCCGCCGTCTACAGCATGGAAACCCCCCCCCCCCACCGTCAAACCCGCTAGCGGCCCCGGACAAAATATGTGGAAGGGCGCCCTCTCTCCGAATCGTAGTGTACGCACTGACGCCCCCAGCCCTTGGCGCATGTCCCAAAATTCTCCTCGCTATCTTTCCACAACTCCTACCCCAGGAAACTCCCAGACTCCCAGGACCCCCGTAAACCCCTCTAGATGTTCCCCGAACACATCCTAAAGAAGGCCTCTAACGTCCCCCGGCGTGATGTACGGAATGCACTGGCTCCTCTCCAAACTTGCCCCGCTCCTCGTGCCCGCACTCCAGCCCGCTTTCACGCCGCAGGGCGAGTCGGCCGCCACACCCTCATGGTTTAGGGAAAACATGAACAACTTTTATCTGGTTTCTTTTAGTCCTCTTGCATGCCAACCGCTGCCACCAATTGTAACGAAAACCTGTACAGGTATTCTGTGGTTTCGGTGATTATTTGGCCGTTTATTCACACTAATTTTTCCCGGTCAAAACACTGGCATGAAGATTCTTACCGCTATCACGGCGGCACTGGACACCGGTCTAAACTGGTTCGGGAGAGGGGGGGGGGGGGGGGTGGGGGAAAGGGGGGGGGAGGAAGGGGGGGGGGAATGGGTATGGGGGGGGGGGGGAGAGGTAGAGGAGAGAGAATAGGGGAATGGATTTGGTGGGTCTAGTTCGGAGTGAAGAATCCTTCCACCATATCTGAACTTAAATGTGGAATCCGGATTCGAACAAAGCAGCGAAGCAAATAGTTTACCATGACATAAACGCGCAACTTTGAAAACGGAGTTGGTCGCAAATGATCTGTTGCTGACGGTTAGCATTGCTTGTCTGTTGTTTCAAAAGTTGTGCCGATATCACTGGATCGCTGTATTCCTTAAAGACAATTAAGTGCCTATAACTGGCGTTTACTCCCCGGGGTTTGGCCAAACAGAAATGCGATTTGTTCAGACTAAAATTTTAAACTTCGCTTTGTGAGCAGTGACGTAAAATTCCTCTATAGTCAGGGAATATTAATAAAATCTGGGCAAATTCCTTACCAAGATTGTTTCACTATGTGGTTTGTAAAAAGTGTCAATCTAACCCCGTTTAAAAAAGTTTAAAACCCAACTCCTCTAGGGAGTGACATCTGCTGAAAGTTGGGGTACCCAGACCCTTATCAGGACAAAAACAAATTACAAAATCTGCCTAAAGTAGCTTGTGAGGGGTCAAAACTAGGGTTTTTCCATGATTTTGATTCGGCGAAAAAACAAAATATTTCCGCCTCGTCGCAATCATATTTTGTTAAACAGTAGCAGTACACAATAATGCTTCACAATGCCAAATGCCTCAGGAGTCGAGTCTGAGGGGGGGATCTTCTCCAGACTCTACACCCTCCTGGGTAATAATCTTGATCCAAGACCAAGCTAGGCCGTTTATGTTTCCGTGGCGCGACCGTTCCGTATATATGCCGGGCTTATTGAGGGCGCCCTTAATTATCGCCAGATTCCTTACACTATCTTGGTCTTGGCGCAAGTGTCACGTGAACCCGAAAATTACTGAGGACATTCCAAGCATATCTCAAATTGCTACTCTGTCCCCGCATGCAGCCAGCTAAGTCGTTTTTGTTTAATGTAGTGTACGATTATTATAGTCCTGGTTCCCAGACCAAATATTTCTGACTATTTGTGATTTGTCATTTATTATTTAGCCGCCAATGTCACGTGACCCAAAACCGGAGAAATTGCTTTAACGTTCGCGAGGTTCGAGTGTTTCAAGGTTTTTATAATAATAAAACGTCGCATTGGCAAAAATCACACAGACGAATGCCAAATAATATCACAGTCATTGCTGTCACTGTGCCTATCTTTTGGTAAGAGCCGTTAACATTTGAATTGTTGCGTCGTCATAGCTACGCTGCTTGTATTCATAAAGAAGCACGATATGTGGCAGAGAAAACACCCCCCCTCTTTTGTGTTAGACCATTGTGTTCCCGGAATCTCAGGAATTCCTTTTAGGTTTCAAGGGTGGGAGGTGGGTTAGGTTACAATAGTGTTGAGTGCGTATAAAGTATAGGGATAAGAAGGGGGTACCCCTCTGCCACATATCGTGCTGGGTATAACTTGTATTACGTCATTATCTATTTATTTTGGCCGCGGCGGAGGCTGTGTCGCTGTGTGTTTCCCTTTAAATTGCACACGTACGGCACCATTGCACAAAATGTGGTGTCTTACACGTCTCAGCAAAAGGCTTACATTGTGCTCGAAAATTGTTCGCCTTTTGCAGTACGTGTAAGAAACTAACATTATTTTGTGCATGGGCGCCGTGTGCCATTTATGAGGAAACACACAGCGTGTATAATAATAGTAGTCTGGTTCCCAGACCTGGCAATTTGTTTAGGCCAGAACGTCTAAATTGTATGTCAGTAGCCGATCTATTAAACACATCTCTAGACTAATCATTATTCTGTGGTTTCTTTACGTCCCGGCTATGTTTATTTGTCATATGTTCGATTGTTTTGCCGCTGCTAATGAACTGCGCTCAGCACGAAACGCAACAATTACATAACAAAGAAGTAACAATGGCGCCTTCTAGTCTGGGTGGATGACTAAAACTCCTTCCCACCACCTTCCGACGCGGGAGAACGGGCCCCATTGTTGTTGTTATTGATTCACTTGCATGAACTTCCAAGGAATTACGGGCTGCGCTCGCACGTACAACGGCCATGCCATTTAATGACGCCTCTAATAATAAACTTTAACTTCTTCTTATTGTTTTATTTTCTTATTTCACTTCTGTTCGCGATACTCACCACGTACCACACAATCATCATGCAATTATTCTATAATAATTATATTATATTCACCCGTACGTTACATTCTAACGTTACCCTTACGTTTCTACGGGCCCCGTTTGTGGAATAGACCTTAATCAGGCTATTTGTAGTAAGTATTATAAACCATCTTTTGTATCATTTCCTTGCCATGTCTTGTACTTTAAGTACATGTATATGGCATTTCAATTCATGCCTCATATTAACTAATATTTATTTATTGTTTCTTTATCTGTACCTACGGCTATTGCTAAAAATAAATGTTCTTGAAATTGAAATTTTGAATATTCATAGTAACAATGTGGCGTTGCCTTATATAGCGCACGCAAAGGACGTCCATACACACACAGAGGACGTTTTTCACAAAAGGACGTATTTCACAAAAGGACAAACTTTTGTTACGTAATCGAACGCTGGGGGGCGCTTCTATAGATGTCCGCTAGATATCGAGCCACGGTTCGCTCGATCGTACGTACCGCGTAACCGGTTATACCACCAAGCTCGCCTCTTGGGATCGGAGCTGTAATATCAGTAATATCTTCACTATCGGCCCTCCCAATTTGGTGCTGTCATATTATTACATCGTATTTTGTGCGGTATGATTGGGTGACCAAATGACCATTCCCAACATGACTTCATGCTTGGTCATCTTTCATATTTGTTTCAGGGTACGACTGCAAAATTGTACGCTCCGATGTCAAAATCGTGTGTCTTACACAACTAGATTTATCTGAAGTAGACACCAAAAAGAATTGAGAAGTTGATCATGGCTTTCAGACCCTTGTGTCCAAAACAAATAGGACGGGCTGTTTCCTTAAATTTCACAATCATCACACAGCAGTGTCCGTTATGTGTGGGTGGGTGGGCGTCTCGGTAAGTAACAAAATATGTTAATTCTTTAGGTCATACAAATCCTCGTGCACACTTTCCGAGATGATCGTGAATATTTAAGATTGCCTTTTGTGGGACATTTGATTGAGAAAGTGAAATTCTATAGGCAAATATTTCGTCCATGTTTTGTTGGTATAATTACCATACACCCTCGCTATTCATAAAATGACACAACACCCTAGAAGAGTTTTGCCCCTAGGAAGTGTTCTTGCACCCATGGGTGGGGATTATTGTCACCTAATTTTTGACCCAGAGGTGGGATTTTGTCACGTGAAAAGTGACAATCGCCTCCTCTTATACGGTAGGTGGGGCATGGGTGGGGTAGCTCTAGCCCTACTGGGTGGAGTAACGTTAGTCGTTGCGGAGGACCGGCAGTATAGACAACATGTTTCCTTATAAAAAATGAAACGAAACGTTTCCCTTATTCAGAGTTTTTCCCGGACTGAAATAGGGCGAAAGTGACCAATCGGGTAACAGAACATGTATAATGGAGAGCTCTACAACATGGCCAGCAATGAAGTATAATAAATAAACTTTTTTTTACACACCTATACAAAAACTGAAGTTGATCGTCAGTAATGATATATTTTGGTCGACCAACAGCACCCCCCAGATTGAAAGACAATGACCTTCAAGACGTTTAGCTTGTGTACCAGGCATGACCGTAGATCCGTCGGCATCGGTTTCGGGAGCGTCGTCATCAGCCAAAACATCAACAATATTCTTCGCATACAGCAGACAATACTGCCTACCCTATTGTCGCCATTTGTAATGACTGTGTTTAATCAAAAAATCTCGACTACGCATGTTCCGACATACACCACCATCATTTAGCATGTTTAGCGCCGCCAATCATTGTACATGTATCATTTTTTACTTCACAAGTGGACGTCTGAAGAAGCGCCCCCAGCTTTCGACATTAGTTAAGTAAACAAAAAAGTTTGTCCTTTTGTCAAAACGTCCTTTTGTGAAAACGTCCTTTGCGTGTGTATGCGTCTGTTTATGGTGTAAATGGAGGACACATACCTCTGGCGACACGAAGGTTAGAATCGAGGACGACCTCGATTGAGATTCGTGTACAAAACCAATGAGAGCCGTCGGAAAAAAGGTTAGTACAAACAAAGGACATTTTACGAGAGGAACAAAGGGAACTCCACGATTTACACCATAAACAAACGTTGATGAACGTCCTTTCGTGGAAAACGTCCCTTTGCGTGTATATGAACGTCCCTTTCCTGAAAAGTCTTTTGCGTGTGGTATGGACGTCCTTTTGTGTCTTTTTGCCGTGTTGTTCTTTGTTTGATTTTTACTATGTATTTCTGTAATGTTGTCTCTCTTGCCGTTTGTCCTTTGTTTGATTTGGAGTTTTGTATTTTTGTAAATTTGTCTCTTGCCATTTTTTTCTTTTGCTATTGTTTTGTCCTTTGTGAACATATTTTTGATTTGGCCCTTTTGGCCGCCCATACATTTAGAGCATTTTAACAATTGTTATCGTTAAAAAGAGGTATTTATTAAAGGGAATAATAGTGCGAAGACCGGTTATTACTGCGTGATAATGACCACGTTGGGGGATGTCCACTGGTAATAGACCTCCTTCGGCTTTGTCCATTACCAGCGGCCATCCTCCAACCCGGTCATTATCACGCAGTAACCCAGGTCCTCGCACTGTTATTCCCTAAATATGGTTTGAATAATGTAACCAAGGTCACATATAATAATACCAACTTTAGGAAAATACCATGACTCGCGATCACCAAATGCAACCAATGTGTCAGACGCCAATGTGTCAGACGCATGCGACTTGCAGCAGCGAAACAAAGCTTTTGAGCGACATATCAATTTGCAAGCCTCGGAATCTACTGGATTCAAGCATATATCATATGTCAAAGTTTTAGTGTATTTTCAGTTATGCATTTTTATCATGCGAGCTGCGAAGGTGCCCAGGCGGGGACCACTTGTTTGTGTATAAAGCTTTCGCCTAATTCCATTGAAATACATGTAATCTTCAAGGGAACCTTGTGGTTGGAGATGATATCATCGCTTTTCATGTAGGAGTTAAGTCGCGGTCGGCCGACCCTGGGGAAGTTGGCCGTTTAGCCAAAGCCCATTGACTTGTGCACAAAATAAGTTATTTAATTGTGCTTCACCGCCTAGTTGACTTTGCCCTCACAACAACATCATCAGTCATGGCCCAGTGAAAGCCGTTTAGAGCCACATAAAATAAAAACAACGGCTATTTATAATCACAGAAAGGTCCTCAGTCTGTATCCTGTACTGACGCTGTCTCAACTGTTCCAAACAGTATTTTATACGCGACATCGAAACTGCCCCCGCGTGGGCACCTCCGCGACGCGGCGTAATTTTTATTTTATTTGCAGCTCGCAGGGTTAAAACATCAACAGTTTTATAACAAAACAGTTCTTGACAACTAACCTGCCAAAGTTGTAGGCCTGTGAATGCTGTAAAATCTGATAAAATAACATTCAATGATTCTGATTTCGAACCAACTATAGGTCCTACAAATGAACATTTCTAAAAGTGCGTCTGTGAGACGCATATATTTGGACTTCTTTTCTTATTTCTTTAAAATGACAGCATGCCAGAAGTAACAATTTCCCAGCGTGCTTAGACTGAGTCATTAATATCTTTACACAAAGTCAGCCTTTGAACAATGGTCACTAATGTTGCAAAAGGTATACTACCCCTTTAAGTAGGCCCCTAATCATGGTTATTGGTTCAACATTAATTAAGTTCCCCACTGTAACATCTCTATTGAAACAGGCGAATACTTTGTATTTGTAAATATAAAATACAAATGTTTGTATTAAAGTCTCGCTTCTAGTGATTGGTTTCTTCCAGTCGGTTTTAACATATAACAGCCACGCACACATTGTCCAATACAGAATGGAACACCTTCTTAGTTACCTTTGTGCGGTGTACAACCGATTCGCTGAATAATAAAGTATTGATTTTGGTTACAGTTCTAAGACTAAATCATTATTTTCATAATTTTTTTTTCACAATTTTTTTTGGGCCGAAATCGATTAAGTGGATAGAGGTTAATATTGGCAAAATCAGTTTCAATCATTAAGATTACAAAAATCATACAGGGAAAAATTTCACCCAAATCGTATTTTCAGTTTTAACTAAGAGACGAATTATAATTTGTCCCTGTGTAGATAGAAATAACGTTACTCCGATTGCAAAAACAACGCGCGTAAATGCAGACACACTGTATATACATTCAGAAAGAGACGAATATGGGCAAAACAAGTTTTTTGAGTTTTTTCGAAGAGACGAATTCCGCGCGCTATAGGAAAAACAAACACTACCGTAGATTTTGAATTTTCACGAACAGACGAATTATAATTGCGTAGATAGAAATGACGTTGCTACGTGTCCAAAACAACGCGCGTACAATATACATCCACGAAAAGACGAATACGGGCAAAACAAGTTTTTGAGTTTTCACGAGGAGACGAATTTATATCTACATTAATTACTCGTCATTTGAATTTGTTAGTGTTCCTATAATAGGTGCATTGTTGACGTTTTATATCTCACCTGTCTGTACGTACCAAATATAAGGTAATATGTGCTTTACAAATAGGCAAAATCTCTTTTTCAAAAAGCTACCAACTTAAAACCTGATTTTTTCAAAACCAATGTGCAACTCCCCGTGGCCAAATTTGTTTCTTCGTGAAAACGCTGACGCACACCTGCTGCCTCATTTGCATCAGCATCCGGTGCAATATACGCGAGGAAGATGTGAACTTTATTGAATTCCCTTGCTATATAATATGGTGTTAAGGACAAACAGAGTAGTTCAATGTTCGAGTTACAAGCTATTACACTTACTTTGAAAACAAAAACCACCCAATTCAAGCTGACCAGGATTGACAAACTGTGAAACACTGTGATTCGAAAGACTGCCAATCTTTGAGAAATGTAATACAAGAATACCACTTTACTTTAAAATGTCAGCACACCAGGAGCCATGATTTTACATTATTTTTCAGACCGTCATTCTCTAACAGTTCAGTAAAGTATTTCGTGGTAATTTAGGTTAAAAAAATGTATATTGGCAAATGTTGTATACATGGACCATAAAACAAAACAAAATGTGATTTTCTTTTTAAGAATTGGTTTTGTAGAAGCGTGGGAAACTAAAGAATTAAATTTAAGAGTTGCTATATGATGAATTTGAATAACAACTGTTTCAAAATAGCCGAGAAAACCTATACAGTTTGTGATGATTCATTTTTTAAGGCATAGAGTAATTTGTTTAACGCCAACTGACTTGTTGCCTTCATTGCATCATAATTAGCCATTTCGACTCTCTGGGTACGTTTCGTTTTCTAAAGGTTTGATGTTTACACGTCTGTGTAATTGCCAAGACCAACCTTGATTGCTAATGAGGAGTTTGTGTTTGTTACTGAAAGCCGTGTCCCTTTGTACGCAGTGCCGCGCTGTTTCATAACGATTCGTGACTGTTTACGAACGAGATTGTATTTATTGTTCAGTTTCAAGGAGATATTTTTCCGCAAGTGCAGGCTCGTTCTTGATTGGATGTAGGTTGGCTATGACGTCAGCCTGGTCTGTGGTCTGCGGCTACTTAGCTGACGTGGAAAACTGCGTACGTTTGAGTACTTGCCGATATACATGAACGCTAACAAAGTGTTCGGCATTTCGTCTATAATATACGGTTTCGAGCTACGATATATTTAGTCTCTTTCCTGTCAGTCTAGTCGTCGTTCAATGCTCTACATGTGTAGCTGCCTATTAAAGTCGCGTTCGTGTATCGATCGTTGAAGTCGCTGATGAAATAAAAATCCAAAACGAAATCTCCATATTTGCATTATCGGGCAAAGCTTGGGTTTAGTTTAAAGTTGAGGCGCTTCCCGATTGTTGTCGAGTTATAAACGTGCGTATAGTAGCACTTTAGTTGGCGTTGGCGTGTGAGTCGTTGATAATTACACCCTAGCGGATTAGTGCTCAGAATTCACCTAAATCTTGGAGAATGGACGGAGCAGCAGCTTTGGTGCTGATGGTGTCAACATTGGTAGGTAAGATGTATTATCTGTCACATGTGGTATTGTCTTCATTTTTAAACTTTTGTGTAAAGCTTTCGCCCAATAATGTGGCTAAAACTGACCCCCCCCCCCCCCCCCCCCCCCCCACACACACACACCCCGATGCGTGTCTTACAAAAAAAGGGGAACAAAGTTACGAATTACGCTCTGGAGAGGCCAGTCAAACAACCACTATTTGGCATACCCACTAGATAACGTACACAAAATAAAGAAAAACACGGAGGGGTTCTCTTGAAACTTGTACACGTAACCCCCCCCCCCCCCCCCCCCCCCCCACACACACACACACCCCATTTCTACTGACTGCAATCTCGCAGAAAAACATTTGCCAGAAATGACCGCCCAAAGCAAGTATATCACTAATACAAAAAAAAATAAAAAATTAAGAATGAGGCTCTGGGAAGTATAGTTACGCAACCACACTGCTGGCATACCAGCAAATCATAAATATACAGATTTATCTCGGCAGACCAGCCACAAACATTACAAATCCTATGATACTTCACGCAGCAGAACTGTTTCAGCATCTCCAAAAAAATAACGAAAACGATGAGAAATAGTTCTGACTTGTGACAACTCCCATAAATACCCTCCCCTTCTCATATAGAGTGAGATCTGATTCACTGCAGCTAACTCTAGGATTGACCAAACAAACACACACAAAAATAACTGATCATTCCTTGAAGTATGCCTGCATAAACCGGTTTAAAAAAAGAAACAAAATCCTTATAACCCAGCGCTACACGTCCTTCAATAATTTAATGCCCTTCCAATGTAACCGAGATTCGTTCTAATAATTGGAAGGAAAAAAAACGTAAGCCGCATGTATAATTACGCTCGTTCCCAATAAACACAACAAAACAAAATGACTACCATCTCAGGACCTGATTTTAGCAATTCTCCAGTGGATAAAACTTGGATAACGCAAGCGCTAGCTCACACAGCTACACACGTGCGCTGTATGCATGCGCGCTTGAGCTGCAGCTGCAAGCATGGATCGCAAATCGCTAGCGCAATGAATAGCGTGTGTGTTCTCTCGATAGTTTGCGATTCAGTTGTTTTGCGATATATATACCGGAATTCCGGTAATAGCCGGACAACTGGTATCCCTGTATACAATATTATATCGAACATGTGCTCTAAAGAAAAATAATACAAATAATTAAAAATCATTATTTGTTTTAAAAATGGAGTGTTCCAATTGTGCGTGACGTTTCGGTGACAAACATTTAATAACTTCTATCCATGGGTTTGGGAAAACCAATTGTTGTTTTTTGCTAATTTATGCTAATCTTTTAGCAGCCATTTGGAAATTTCAAGGTTATGGCAACCACTTTTAATTTTAAAAGTTGTTTAGTTGAATTTGCCATGTCAGAAAACATATTATTAGACCTTAAAATCATTATAATCGGATAACTGTGTTGGTGAATTTGACCACCAGTCAAAAGTGCGTTGACCTTTCGACGTTTTGGACCACAGCGCCCTCATTTAAGGTCGGAGGTATAGCAAACTATACATTGTTCGGTATTCATCAGGGAACACAAAAACACTTTCAAACCTTTGTTCCCAGAATTTGGTCACGAGACCTACAGGCTGGTCTCCTACTATTTGGAGCCACAGAAAATAAAAACAACGTTTGTAATCACAGGAAGGTCTTCAGTCTGTATACTGTACTGATGCTGTCTCAACTGTTTCCAACAGTGTTTTATACGCGAAATCGAAACTGCCCCCGCGTGGGCATCTCCGCGATGCGGCGTAAGATGTCAAAACATCTACAGTTCTCTAAATATAAAAAAAAACGGTTCTTGACAACTAACATGTCAACTTTATTTTCATTGGGGCCCTGCATACATCGTTAAATAAAATAACAGTTCATATAAATACAACATTTACAAAAAGTTACAAACATAATATTTACAGACGTACAAGGATATTTACAGGAATCCAAAACATTGATATCAATTCTGATTGACGAGATTCAATCAGAATTTGGGGGGGGGGAAAAGAGAAGGGGAAATTCCCATCTGGCTCCACATTATAATGGCAACGAAGTTATAACTGCGTAGATCAGCGCAATTGGCATAATATATAACGGATAACATGTCGGGGCTCCGATTTAATTGTGCTTAAGGAGTCCAATGTTTGCAATTGTTCTGGCAGATTGTTCCAAATATTTGCATCACTCACAGCGAAACTTGTGGCGTAGCATTCTTTTTTGGCGAAGGGAACTTTCAGTGCCGTGTGGGTTGATTGCCTTGTTTCGCGAATAACTGTTAGTGGTGTGAAAATATTTGTCATGTACAAAGGAGTCATTTTGTTGAGACTTTTAAAGACAAGAATAGCATTTTTTGACTTGACTCTTTTTAAAAAAAAGGAGCCCAATTAAGACGAGCAAACATATCCTATGAAGGGGTGAGGAAGGTACATTTGAGGATTATCCGCGAGGCTCTTTTGAGACATTTGTTTAACATATTATCGTGAGATACGTACCTTCCTCCCCACACCGTACAACAATAATCTAATGTTGGCATAACTAAACTTACAAATAGTGTGTGTAGGCTGTGTTGAGGAACACAATCACGGATTCTGCATAGTACACCTAATTTAGATACAACAGTTTTTCTTACGTATTCGACATGTGGGCCCCAACCTAATGCTTTATCAATAACTACACCCACACATTTATAAGACTTCACGCTTTAAATCAACATTACATATTTTCTGCCTTGTACCAATAAGCATGCATTTGGTTTTGGTGGCATTTAATGCTAGCTTGTTTCTTACGCACCAGTTGTGAAAACTAGTAAAAGCTGTAAGCTACTTTCTATTATATTAATGTAGGAGTAGCTACACGTTAATGTGGAGTCATCATCGTACATAAACAAGTTGCAGTTTGGGGCAATACAAAATAACAATGAATAACAGTGGACCTAGTATCGACCCCTGCTGTACACAGTGTTCACGGACAGGACTTTTGATATGGTGCCGCCATTATTCACAGACTGACTACATCACTTAGGTACGACTTAAACCAATTAGTTACTTAAGATGACATGTTCATCCTTTTTAGTTTCTTTAGGAAGATTTCATGATCAACACAATAAAATGCTTTACTGAGATCTATAAACACACTGCCTGTAACTTGTCCATTCTCCATGGCCGCAAAACACTTGTTTGTTAAGTCGTGTAGGGTGCTGTCAGTTGAGTGCAGTGGTCTAAATCCTGACTGGCAACTAGGAATCAGATTGTTTTCATCAAGGTATCTTTATACCGATGAGTGCACCCATCTTTCTAAAATCTTAGAGATAATTGGCAGTATAGAAATAGGCCGATAGTTATCTGTACTACATGTATCTCCTCCCTTGTGAATTGGTGTTACTAAAGCATGTTTCCAATCTTTACGGTATCGCTCACATCTTATAGACAGGTTACAAATATGAGTTAAAAATGTAATGACACAAGGTGAAGCAATTTTAATCATTTTAACACTAATTCCACCCGGACCTGTTGCTTTTCCCAACCGACACGGATGATATTTGTTTTTGAACAAACTCTTCTGTATTATTAGGTACTACGCAATCTTCGTCAACAGAATCAAAAATAGAGGCGTCAGTATTGTCATCTATTTCAAGTTCACGCAAAGGGTAGTTTCTATCAGTACGCTTGCCGATTGTTGAAAAGTGTTCATTTAATGTATCAGCAATGTCGACAATATCGTCAATTTGGTACAGTTTTTTTTGTTTCTTAGGGAGTACCTCCTTCAGAGTTTTCCACGGCATATATGAATTGCTTTTATTTTCTTATATGGCGAATGTGTAGTAATTACTCTATTTACTGCGGATTGTATTAGTTACATTGTTCCGCAGATTTTTGTATGAATCCCAATGGATTTGTAAGCCTGTGTGCTTTGCAATTTTGTGTACACGATCGCGTTGCCGCATAAGTTTAATAATTTCGCTATCGAGCCACGGTACTGAGGTACCCCGAATGCGTTTTGTTTTGACTGGCGCATGGAAGTTAATGATACTCATAAATATGGAGTACGATATACACCACGCATTATCCACATCATAACAACAAAAAACACCTTGCCATGGTGCATTACGTCCGTGAATGCATCACTGTCTATATTTTTTAGACATCGACAATTTATCGAACGACCTTTCATTTTTGGTGTTTTCCAACTCTGTAGCCCATAAACAAGATAATGATCACTGATTAGGACTTGTAAGACACCACAGTCCTTTATGAGCTCTGTGTAAGAACTAAACAAGAGATCGATGGACGTTTGAGTGGATTCAGTGACACGTGTTGGGTAATGTATGAGTTGCGCCATTTGGAACAAACTAAAACAAGAAATAATTGGATTTGGTTGCATACTATCGTGTTCCTCTGAAACATCATAATTAAAGTCCCCAGTTGTAATAATGTCTTTACATTCACATGAGGCCTTATTAAGGATATCACTCAGTTTTCCTATACATTTGACAGAGTTTGAAGGAGGCCTATAAATAGAACTGATAAGCACAGGCTGTCTTTATTCACACTTAATTTTCAACCCATATACACTCTACATCATCTATTTCGAAATCTTCACGACGAGAGAACATTAGGGTATCTCGAATGTAAATTGCAACCCCGCCACCATGTCGGTTCCTGTCTTTTCTGACAATATAATAATTTGGAAGAGTTAGCTCATCATCAGAGATTGAGGCGTCGCAAAATGTTACGTTTAGACAGATGATGTCGAATGGATTTCTAGACATTACAATCTTAAAATTGCCCCTAATCATGGTTATTGGTTTAACAATAATTCAGTTCCCCACTGTAACATCTCTATTACAAAAGAGGAATACTTTGTATTTGTAAATATAAAATCAAATGTTTGTATTAAAGTCACGCTTTTAGTGGTTTGTTTCTTCCAGTCGGTTTTATAACAGCCACGCACACATTGCGCAAGATTCAGGTTTTAATAAACTTTCGTTAATTTAATAGCGGCATCGAATAACACATGAGTTGTCGCGTTACAAAGGTTTGTGTTTCCGGCTAGAGGTTTCCAGGGCTACTACAAAATGGAACACCTTCTTAGTTTCCTTCGTGTGTTGTACAGCCTCTTCGCTGAATAATAAAGTCTTGATTTTGGTTACAGTTATATAGGTTAAAGTCATTGTCTAATTTATAATATATACCATATCTTCAGCGTTTTCACAAAGGTATGAATTTGGCCAAAATCATTATTTTTTCGAAATGCGTTTTTTTTACCAAAATTGATTAAGTGGATAGCAACGAAGATTCTGGTGATGTTAATAATGTCAAAATCGGTTTCAATCAAGATTACGAAAATCATACAAGGAAACATTTTACCCAAATCGTACTATTTTTCAGTTTTCACAAAGAGAAGAATTAAAATGTGTCTCTGCGTATATAGAAATAACGTTGCTTCGCGGGCAAAAACAACGCACGTACAATGTTTATACATTGTATATACATTAACGAAAAGATGAATATGGGCAAAACAAGTTTTTGAGTTTTCACGAAGAGAAGAATTCCACGCGCTAGGGGCAAAAAAGGCCACTACCGTATATTCTGAATTTTCACGAACAGCCGAATTTATATCGACATTAATTACTCGGCAACTACATTTGTTGGTATTCTTGAATAGGTATATTTTTAAGGTTTTAGATCTCACATTTCAGTACGTACCAAATATAAGTAAATTTGTGCTTTAAAAATAGGCGAAATCTCTTTTTTCAAAAAGTGACCATCTTAAAACCTGATTTTTTCAAAACCAATGTGCAACTCCCAAATTCGCTTTCTTCGTGAAAACGCTGACGCACACATGCTGCCTCATTTGCATCAGCATCCGGTGCAATTACACGCATGGAAGATGTGCGTATGTATTGACCGCCAATCGTGGTCGCCAGACAAAATAATTGGGTACGTCCACGATTGCCAAAACGTCCACGATATCCAAAACGTCCACGATTCCAAATCGTGTACAAATCCTATTGAGGCCATCCGAGTACAAACAAAAGAAGGGAAGACGGTCGGACAATTCCCCGTCCACGATTGGCTTGGTTTACCAACCTGAGTGAACTTTATTGAATTTCCTTGGTAGATAATATGATGTGAAGGACACACAGAGTAGTTCAATGTTCGAGTTACAAACTATTGCCCTTACTTTGAAAACAAAAACCACCCAATTCAAGCTGACCAGGATTGACAGACTGTGAAACACTGTGATTCGAAAGACTGCCAAACGTTTAGAAATGTAATACAAACAATACAACTTTACTTGAAAATGTCAGCACACCAGGAGCCATTATTTTGCATGATGTTTCCGACCGTCATTCCCTAACAGTTCAGTAAAGTATTTCGTTATAATTTAGGCTTTTAAAAATGTATATTGGCAAATGTTGTATACATGGACCATTACAACAAAAATGTATTTTTGGTATTATTGGTTTTGTAGAAGTGTGTGAAACTGAAGAAATTAAATTTGAGAGTTGCTATGTGATGCATTTGAATAACAAATGTTTCAAAATAGCCGAGAAAACCTATACAGGTTGAGTATTTTGCCCTCAAGTGCATGACGTAGAGTACCATGTTGAGGGTACAACGCATTCTTCTGACTACACCGTGGAGATCCAATATATTTTTTTTTAAAGGCATAGAGTAATTTGTTTCACGCCAACTGACTTGTGGCCTTCATTGCATCATATTTAATCAATTCGACCCACTGGGTACGTTTCGTGTTTGTGTTAATTGCCTAGACAAACTTTGATTGCTAATGAGGAGTCTGTGCTTGTTACTAGCAGCCGTGTCCGTTTGTACACAGTGCCGCGATGTTTTATAACGATTCGTGACTGTTTACGAGCGAGATGGTATCCATTGTTCAGTTTCAAGATGATATTTTTGTTAGTTTCAATACGGTGTTTTGCTTTAGCTAGAAACTGTAATTACCAGGGAATGCTCATTGGCTGTTACGTTGGCCGCTTCTAGCGTTAGCTCCACCCATGCTGTAAACGTGCGCCAATTATAAATGTTTCTACTTTCCCGGCAAGTGCAGGCTCGTTCTTGATTGGACTTAGGTTGACTATCACGTCAGCCTGGTCTGTGGTCTGCGGCTACTTAGCTGACGTGGCAAACTACGTACGTTTGAGTACTTGCCGATATACGATGAACGCTAACGAAGTGTTCAGCATTTCGTCTATAAGATACGGTTGCGAGCCACGATATATTTAGTCTCTTTCCTGTCAGTCTGGTCGTCGTTCAGTATTATACATGCGTAGCTGCCTATTAAAGTCGCGTTGGTGTATCGATCTTGAAATCGCTGATGAATAAATCCAAAACAAAATCTCGATCTGTGCATTATCGGGCAAAGCTTGGGTTTGGTTTAAAGTTGAGGCGCTTCCCGATTGTTGTCGAGTTATAAACGTGCGTATAGCAGTACTTTAGTTGGCGTTGGGGTGTGAGTCGTTGATAATTAAGCTCAAGCGGATTGGTGCTCAGAATTCACCTAAATCTTGGAGAATGGACGGAGCAGCAGCTTTGGTGCTGATGCTGTCAACAATGACAGGTCAGATGTATTATCTGTCACATGTGGTATTTCCTCGAATCCTTGACCTGTTTGTGAGCATTTGAAGACAATCTTCATCAGAATCAGGGACGTAGTGTGTTATTATTAGCTGTTTCAGCAATTCAGCCGAAACAGTTAATGTAATCGTTAAAGTAATTTTTAGCTGTTTCGGCAATTCAGCTTTTAAGCGACATATCAATTTGCAAGCGTCGGAATCTACTGAATTCAAGCATAAATCCTATGTCAAAGTTGTAGTATATTGTCAGTTGTGCATTTTTATCGTGCGAGCTGCGAAGGTGCCCAGACGGGGACCACTTTTTTTGTCTTGTTTTTTTTATACTTTTGTAAAAGGTTTTGCCTAATTCCATTGAAACTACATGTAATCCTCAAGGGAACCTTGTAGTTTGAGATGGTATCGTCGCTTTTCATGTAAGAGTTCAGTCGCGGTCAGCCGACCCTGGGGAAGTTGGCCGTTCAGCCAAAGCCCATTGACTTGTGTACACAATAAGTTTTTTTTGTGTTTCACCGCCTAGTTGACTTTGCTCTCACAACAACATCATCAATCATGGCCCAGTAAAAGCCGTTTAGAGCCAAGGAAAATAAAAACCACGGCTGTTTATAATCTTAGAAAGATCTTCAGTCTGTATACTGTACTGATGCTGTCTCAACTGTTTCAACAAGTATTTTATACGCGAAATCAAAACTGCACCCCCCCCCCCCCCCCCCCCCCCCCCCGCGTGGTCACTTCCGCGACGCGTCGTAGGGTTTGTTGCTTTGTATCATAGATGGTTAAAACATCAACAGTTTTCTAAATATATTTACACAACAAAACGGTTATTGACAACTAACCTGCCAAAGTTTTATCCCTGTGATTGCTGTCAAATCTGAGAAGATGGCATTCAATGCTTTTGATTTTGAACCAACTATAGGTCCTACAAATGAAAATATCTAAAAGTGCGTCTGTGAGACACATACATTTTGATTTTTTTAAATTATTTTCTTTAAAATGACAGCATGTCAGAAGTAACAATTTCCCAGGGTGCTTAGACTGAGTCATTAATATCTTTACATCAAGTCAGCCTTTGAACAATAATTTGGTTGGTCACTAATGTTGCAAAAGGTATACTACCCCTTTAAGTAGGCCCCTAATCATGGTTATTGGTTCAACATAAAGGCCCACTGTAACATCTCTATTAGAACAGACGAATACTTTGTATTTGTAAATATAAAATGAAATGTTTGTATTAAAATCACGCTTCTAGTCATTGGTTTCTTCAAGTCGGTTTTATAACAGCCACGCACACATTGCGCAAGATTCAGGTTTTAATAAACGTCGGTTAATTTAATAGCAGCATCGCTTAACACATGAGTTGTCGCGTTACAAAGGTTTACCGCTAGAGGTTTCCAGGGTTACTACAGAATGGATCACCTTCTTAGTTTCCTTCGTGTGGTACACAGCCGCTTCGCTGAATAATAAAGTCTTGATTTTGGTTACAGTTCTAAGACTATATGTTAAAGTCATTGTCTAATTTATAATATCTACCATGTCTTCAGTGTTTTCACGAAGAGACGAATTTGGCCAAAATCATTATTTTTTTTTCGAAATTCGTTTTTTGGGCCGAAATCGATTAAGTGGATAGCAACGAACATTCTGGCGAGGTTAATATTGTCAAAATCAGTCTCAATCATAACAAATACGAAAATCATACAGGGAAAATGTTTACCCAAAACGTATTATTTTTCAGTGTTCACAAAGAGACGAATTATAATTTGTCCCTGCGTAGATAGAAATATCGTTGCTTCGAGCGCAAAAACAACGCGCGTACAATGTTTATACATTGTATATACATTCACGAATTCCGCGCTAGGGGCAAAAACAGCCACCACCGTAGATTTTAAAATTTCACGAACAGACGAATTTATGTCTACATTAATTTCTCGTCAATTAAAGTAGTTAGTGTTCTTTAATAGGTATAATTTTAAGGTTTTAGATCTCACATTTCTGTACGTACCAAATATAAGTAAATATGTGCTTTAAAAATAGGGGAAATCTCTTTTTCAAAAAGTGACCAACTTAAAACCTGATTTTCTCAAAACCAATGTGCAACTTCCTGTGGCTAAATTAGTTTCTTCTTGAAAACGCTGACGCACACTTGCTGCCTCATTTGCATCAGCATCTGGTGCAATACGCGAGGAAGGTGTGAACTTTATTGAATTCCCTTGGTAGATAATAGTGTGTAAAGGACACACAGATAGTTCAATGTTCGAGTTACAAACTGGTGCCCTTACACCCAATTCATCAAGCTGACCAGGATTGACAGACTGTGAAACACTGTGATTCGAAAGGCTGCCAATCGTTGAGAAATGTAATACAAAAATACCACTTTACTTGAAAATATCAGCACACCAGGAGCCATGATTTTACATAATGTTTCCGACCGTCATTCCCTAACAGTTCAGTAAAGTATTTCGTGATAATTTAGGCTTTTAAAAATAGACTGTTAAAAACTAACAAAATGTGATTTGTTTTTTAAGAATTGGTTTTGTAGAAGGGTGTGAAACTGAAGAAATTAAATTTGAGAGTTGCTATATGATGAATTTGAATAACAAATGTTTCAAAATAGCCGAGAAAACCTATACAGGTTGAGTATTTCCCCCTCAAGTGCACGACGTAGTAGTCTAGGCAACAAATCCAGAAATGTGCCTATTTAAGTTGCATGAGGCATTTTTTGAGGAAAAGCAAACAAATGGGTGATTCTGAAAGTAAATTTTGTGCTGAATATGAATATCCTGTTTGTGTTTCTTAAAATTGCCTAATTAGGTCAGTAATTAAGGTCAAAGGTCATTAAGTGCAAATTTCAGTTTTTTACAAGAAATGGTTTATTTTACCTCCTAAATACTATGATATTAATAATTTTGCAATTTATTTTTTAATAAATCATACACAGCATGTCAAAATATCGAAATGAATGGAAATTGTTAAAGAATTATTCACTTCTTTTGACAATATCTCCTTATCCATTGGACTTTCTCTTTTTCACCACGGGATGAGTTTCTATAGGCTGTTTTTCAAACCTATGCACGTTTGATCGGTGTTCTCTGGCTGATTTACATTATTTTGGGTAACGAGGGACAGGAATATGATATTTGGTTTCATAAATTATTATAATTAGGACGGTAATTAGAGCCAAAGGTCAATTAGTGCAGAATACAAATTATTAGGAAATTTCATTTTTGTGCATCCCTACAAAATGCTGGTGCTGTAGTAGGCCCCTATATACAATACCGCACATGCTTTTGTTAAATCTACAGGGTGAGAATCCCTACCCACTATCTGAAGCAGTGAAGCAGTGATGTAGCACTCGAGACCGGTCTCGGCCTCGAGACCGGTCTCGGGGCCTGGTCTCGGTCTCGGCTAGCCGGTCTTGGTCTTGAATCTTAATGACTCGGTCTTGGTCTCGGATGTCTGGACTCGGGTCTCGGTGCCGAGACCGGCAATGAAAATGTAGTAATAAATGCACTAGTAATACAGCCCAGCAGTATACTGTATAACCCTATGTGGATATGGATAGGCATACATAATGAACATGTAATGGGTAGATTTATGACCCCCCCCCCCCCCCCCCTACTAATTTGGTTGTATCGGCAACTTCTGTGAAGTTCCTATCAAATAATGGGCGCACCAACAGATTAATAAACCGGTTGCACAGTTGCATCAAGTTTAGCAAGTCCAACTCACACAAGAAGAGCAAGTCCAGCCAGCCTCCACCATCTTCATCCAACTCCATTTCATCCAGCATCCCGTGCGGAAAACGGTCCCCAAACAGCATTCCAAGCGAACTAGACTCTGGCCCGTTCACATCAACAACCACACCAACCATGGTCTCACACAAATTATCCGAGGAAAACTTCAAACTGGTGAAACTCCTGGCAGTCAATGTCAACATTTTGACATCTGTCAAGGAACACATCACCCGCCAAATACGTCTCCTTTCCCGGTCAATCGAGACTAGCACACCACCACCCTATATCGAGGTAAACATACGGCCACCACGTCCACACCGATCTCTAAAATTCCAGGGGTCATTCCATAATCGCTGAAGCAATCTCCAGAAAAGAACATCGCTGCTCTTCACAAGAATTACGCTGGAAAAATACTATCAACTATACCCATCACTGAGGCCCAGCTGACCAACGCCAGGCGCTCAGCCCAAGAAAAACTTGCTCAAGACTTCAAGGGTCAAGATCATCCCAATGCTAAACAACTCCTGAGCTTCTTCACAAGACCCTATCAACCAACAATAGGCATCAAAGAAAACCGACAACACTAGTCGATCTCTAACCACAAAACCAAACGGTCCTTTTCAGGACCACCACACCTTCTCAAAAGAGATAAATCCGTCATCTTGCCTCTATAATATAATAATTATAATAAATAAACTTGAATATAACCCACCCTATACCTTATCCGTTATATTAAAACTACAAATATGTCAACTACCATGGCAAGAAGAAAACTCAACAAAGAAACCAAGAGATCCATAAGTCAATCAAAATCTATAACCATTTCTCTAATAAATGCAAATCGAAAACCAAACGAGCCAACTTCAATCATTTGCGCTCACTAGCAGGACAATGTCAATCTTTCATAACGAACCTATCCAAAGCAACACTATCGCAAACTGAAATAATTGCTTTAGGAAAAGGTTTAAACTTCGTACCCACTCCTGCTAAACCAAACCGCATTTTACTTGTAAGTGACATAAATACCTTCAATCGAAGACTAAGAATTGCATTCTTAATGCGTAACAAACGCTCCAAAAACCATCCTTTCAAACCACCATCAAACTGGCAACCAAAATCATCCCCTGGAAGCCAAAAGATTCGAACTGGCCCACATCAGGCTAAGGAATCGGAAGAAAACATGACCACGTGCACAAGAACTATCGGCCATAAACAAACTTAAAAACAATCCTGACATCGTAGTCAAACCATATGACAAAGGCAGAGGCATCTGCATTATGAACCACTCAGACTAAGTGGGTTACCACCACTTTGAGTCCCATCATTATACCCAACTGGACCAAGACATTACCCCACAAACTATTATGATGGTTCACAACACACTAATTGAAATGAGGAAACAACAAACACATCGACAACGATACTCGACCTACTTCCACAAAACTGTCAAACATGTCCAACCATGTATTTTCTCCCCAAAATACACAAAACTCTGCCACCGGGAGAACATTTTGTTGGACAACCAATTATAAGTGGATGTACCAGCCCTACGGCCAACATTTCAGAATACATAGACTATTTTATTCTTCCCATAATAACCGCACAGCCCACATATGTCCGCGACACAGCAGACATTTTGCGCAAACTGGAAGAAAGACAATTTCCACAAGATGTCTTAATTACAAGTATCGATTTTGTTTCTATGTACACAAATGTCCGGCAGACAGACGCAATCAAATGCGTTTGCAATGCCCTCGAAAACACAAATCATAACCATCCGATCACAAAACCACCCTCGACTTTACACCCAAAAAAATTCTGAAACTCATTCTTGGCCGCAACTGTTTCCAATTCGGAAATAAGTTCTTTCTCCAGAAAATTAAACAATAATGGAACTTAAACAAACACTGGAACTTAATCCAAGGCAATCAAATACTTTCGGAACTATTTCCGAAACCTCCATTCATTGCCTTCGAAAAAGCCCAAAACATTCGGGAGAAACTAATAAGAGCAAAATTACCACAGCAAAATCAAAAGCTCGAACCACTCCCAATAGACTCTGGCTTTATCGAACAACAAATTGAACCAGACGAAACCCTCAACATATTGCTCTCCCTACTGGACGAACCATTTGAAACCGACTAAAAAAAACCATATGGCTTAAACCAAACTTACATGATTGGAATATACCCAATCCCAGCCACAACTTTTCCGCGAGTCAGCCTCGATTCTTTTTGAATCACCTATTTGCAACTGAAGAGTGCCCAAACAGCAAGGTACGAAAGTATGCTATTGCTATCAAGAGGATTTGCAAACATAATCCTCTGCATGCTCGCACCACCAATGACATTCACTCTAAAAACAGTTTGGTTAAAAGACCAACCAATCTAATTGGTTGACCCAATATTGGTTGTTTTTAACCAATGTGTTGGTTAAAGCGTAACCAATGCGTTGGATGTCCGTCAAACAGTCATATTGGTTGAAGGTATCAACCAATATATTGGTAATTTATAACCACTATATTGGTTGTCCGTCAACCAGTCATATTGGTTGAAGGTAATAACCAATCTATTGGTCATTTAAACCAATATATTGCACAGTGGTTTAAGACCCAGACATTTGGTCCGATTTTTTTTTTGGAGATTTGTTATTTTTTAACTTCTGCCAAGTCTAAACATCCAATTGTTATTAAATTTAATTTCTTAAAATGTGTATTGCGTCATTGGGGGTACCTTTTAATAAATATGTGTAAAAGGATAAAGTTGAAATATAATAAAGTACACACTTCTTATGTTTTAATAAAATAGTTGCCACACAAATAATACAAAAGTTATGAACAAAATTAACATTTGACATATTGCCCATGATGTACCCTTTCTAGTGGTGTAAAATATAATATGAAAAAAAATCCTAAAGTACTGTAATAAGATATAAATCGTGTACCGAAATTTACTCACAAACCTAAATATTTGTTTTAATTTTTATTTTATACAGTTACACATTTTCATAATAAGCCACTATAGGCCTGGACCAAATGTCCTTATTTCTTCATAAAATGGTAGATTAAACATGTGGTAACAAAAGTAATTCGGCGGAAATTAGGCGAAGTTCCTTTTTGTTTTGGAAAAAACGATTTTTGTAAACTGTGTTTTGAGCCATTTTCTGTATGCTTCCGAGATTTTAAATAGCGCCCTCTGTTGGCCGACTTAGTTCAGTCGAAACGTACAGACAAGTTATAATTTGTACTGCGTCAGAGCGGTGTTTTCCCTACGTGACCGCATACAGTCATAGGTTAGTATCGTGTACATGTGTTTGTGTTTTTGAATATGGTAAGGGTTTGAGGAGGATGATTCTATCGTGTTATTGGTATTTAATAATATTTACCACTTTTGTTGCAAAAAACTAAATCTTGTTGGTAATTGTTTTATATTCCCTGCCAAACCTCATAAATATTACTTACATCTTTTTCCGATTAGTGGGAGGGGGGGGGGGGGAGGGCTGAGCTACAGGGTTTGGGAATGACGATTCCGAACGTGTTATTGGAAATGTATAACCAACCACATTTAAATTCTAAAAAGCAAAATCGTTTTGTTTCTCCAGCTAGAAATTGTTTTGTAGTCCCTGGGAATTAACCTCTTCAATCTTTACTGCGGGGAACGTTGCTTTGTTTATTTAAGACACCTGGCTTCGGCTGACCCTGTAATTGTGTCCTTTGCGGCGGGGCAACTCGCAAGCTATTATATCCAGGTTGCAAACTTCTACAACCCTTATGTGGATTTTATATTTATATACTTTTCACAATTTTTCTTTGTTATTCTCATAGCTTTTTGAAATATAACAATATACAACAATCTCCAGAAATATATATATAGTATACTGACAAATAGAGGCCTGTGATTCTAAACTCATGTTGGTTTCGATTTTTGTTTAAATACCCTCATTAATTGTTAATTACAGGCAAACAATGGAACCGCCTGATCCACCCTCAAAACGGGAAATTTGGAATAGATATCTCAAAGGGAGATGGGTCGGCCGTAAAAGACCAGGTTATATCGATGTTGCAAGAGGCATAATTGAAGATTACAGCCTTCACGGAACCGAATTCAAGAAAAAAACACCCGAAAAAACACCCGATAAAATAGCACAGGCCTTCAACTGTTCAAGTGAACTCCAAAACCAACTATTCAATGTCTTCCTTCAGTGAATCATTAGTTGATGTATGTGTCCATGAATATTTTGTGCTAAGTTAATATTTTCGATAAGCGAATCAGATTTAAAATAAAAGACGTTTAATAAAAATGCTCAAACACGAAACAAAAGCATTTCTAATTATCATGATTTACCGTCGAAAGTTTAACATTTTATGGCACTTCAAACATAAGTAAATAAAGGTAATTGTGACATTAATGATGTCCTCGAAACAACATACCTTAATATAATATTTTATTCAGAGAAACCTCGCATTTGGTGTCACTCAGTAAATAAAAAAGGTTATGTATCACGTATAGACACTGACTTAAAACCATAGTCAACAGAGGGCGCAATTCATTCTTACACAATATAGCGCCCTCTTTTGACAGTGGCTAAGTTCTGACAGATTTTGAGCAATTTTACGTCTTCTGACCCAATAAAACCTTTGCAAAAATATTTGCCAAGTTCACTGAATGTATTTTGTACACTGTTTGATGATTTTCAAGAAGTATTTGACCGTTTTGTAAGTATAATCTACTCATGTCTGGGTCACATAGGGTTTTAAACCACTGTGTATTGGTTGTCCTTCAACCAGTTATATTGGTTGAGCTTGCAACTAAGGTATCAACCAATCTATTGGTTAATCATAACCAATATATTGGTTGTCCTTTAACTAGTCATATTGGTTGAGCCTGTAACTAAGGTATTAACCAATCTATTGCCAATAGATTGGTTGTCCTTCAACCAGTCATATTGGTTGTATTGAGCTTGTAGGAAATGTACCTACAACAACTGACCAATTGGAAGTGAGGAAATTTGTTTTGACAATAGTCGATGTTAATTGTAGTATTTATACCAAAATGCATTTTTGTTTACCATAATATGTAATTATTCAAACGATTCCATGATTTAATTTAGATTTTTGTGCAAACATAGTGAACAATTCACATTAAATTTCATTCGTATTCAAATTTTGACATTGTTCATAAAAAAACTAGCTGTGACTTCGTCGTGGACAAAAAAGCGAACTATAAAACTAACAACGGCGATAGCTAAGTTTGTAGTAAGTGCTGTGTAGGTAATATCTAGGTTATTATTGTATGTATGCGTAATTGCAATGTGTAATAAATTAATTCCATTGGTATTATTTCATTACGTAATTTGTCCACGTAGGAACCAATACATATTGGTTGTAGCCTAACCATTATAAATTGGTTAAATTAACCCAATTTTTTTTTGGAATTTGTTATAAGCAATGCAATTGGTTAAGTGTTAACCAATATGAATTGGTTGCAGCCCTACCATTATGTATTGGTTAGTGCTATAACCAATATGGATTGGTTACGTGGTAACCAATACAAATTGGTTGGAGTCCTACCATTGTGGATTGGTTAAATTAACCAACATTGCATTGGTTGGTGTTATAACCAATATGGATTGGTTAAATAGGTAACCAATACCAGATATCCACATATCTACCTACTGGATTGGTTGAAATCGACAAATATATTGGTTATTTTCAACCAATCTGTTTTTAGAGTGTTTGATTGTTCCACCTATCATAGTCACTCAATCTACTATGTACGCCCACCTACATTTCAATCGGACATAACCGTCAAAGACTAGGCCTAAGTCATGCTTAAAATTCATTTGTTAAGCCACACAGGTCACAGAGTAAAAGTGTCACTGAATGGGATAGTGCCATCCCTCTCTCCAAACCAAAAATGGACATAAAAGGAATTCCCTTAAAATTGGGTATTCTGCACTAATTGACCCTTGGCTCTAATTACCGTCCTAATTATAATAATGTATGAAACCAAATATCATATTCCTGTCCTTCAATACCAAAAACAATGTAAATCAGCCAGATAACACTGATCAAAAGTGCATTTAGGTGTGAAAAGCAGGTACAAACTCATCCCGTGGAGAAAAAGAGAAAGTCCAATGGTTACGGAGATATTTGCAAAAGAAGTGAATAATTCTTTAACAATTTCCATTCATTTCGATATTTTGACATGCTGTGTATGATTTATTAAAAAAGAAATTGCAAAATTATTAATATCATAGTATTTAGGAGGTAAAATAAACCATTTCTTGTAAAAAACTGAAATTTGCACTTAATGACCTTTGACCTTAATTACTGACCTAATTAGACAATTTTGAGAAACACAAACAAGATATTCAGATTCAGCACAAAATTACCGTTCAGAATCACCTATTTGTTTGCTTTTCCTCAAAAATGCCTCATGCAGTCATATTTTCTCAAAATCAAACCAGTCTATAGGGTATTATGTTGGGTACAACGAATTCTTCTGACTACACCGTGGAGATTCCATTTTTTTTTAAAGCATAGAGTAATTTGTTTCACGTCAACTGACTTGTTGCCTTCATTGCATCATCTTTAATCAATTCGACCCTCTGGGTACGTTTCGTTGTTTTGTTAATTGCCTAGACCAACCTTGATTGCTAGAAGTTGATTGTTACTAGAAGCCGTGTCCGTTTGTACGCAGTGCCGCGCTGTTTCATAACGATTCGTAACTGTTTACAAACGAGATGTTATTCATTGTTCAGTTTTATGGTGATATTTTCGTTAGTTTCAAGACGTTGTTTTGTTTCAGCTAGAAACTGTAATTACCCGGGAATACTCATTGGCTGTTACGTTGCCCGCTTCTAGCGTTAGCTCCACCCGTGCTGTAAACTTGCGCCAATTATAAATGTTTCTACTTTCCTCGCAAGTGCAGGCTCGTTCTTGATTGGATGTAGGTTGGCTATGACGTCAACCTGATCTGAGGTCTGCGGCTACTTAGCTGACGTGGCAAACTACGTATACGTTTGAGTACTTGCCGATATACGATGGAAGCTAACGAAGTGTTCAGCATTTCGTCTATAAGATACGGTTTCGAGCTACGATATATTTAGTCTCTTTCCTGTCAGTCTGATCGCCGTCCAGTGCTCTACATGCGTAGCTGCCTATTAAAGTCGCGTTGGTGTATCGATCGTTGAAGTCGCTGATGAATAAATCCAAAACGAAATCTCGATCTTTGCAGTTTCGGGCAAAGCTTCAGATTAGTTGAAAGTCGAGGCGCTTCCCGACTGTTGTTGAGTTTATTGACCCCAGGACTCTGGGCTTTATTGAACCCAGGACTCTCAACTTATTGGCCCTAGGACTCTCGGCTTTATTGACCCTATATAGGACTCTCGGATTTATACCATAGGACTCAGTATTTGATTTCCCTATCTAAAATCATCCCCGACCTACTCACTATTCTCTATCAATACGGCTGATCTATTTAATGAGTATCTTTATTTACCCTATAGGACTCTCGACTTTATTTATATTCTCGGCTTTATTTATCATATGATTTTAGGTTTTATTGACCCTAGGACTCTCAACTTATTGACCCTAGGACTCTGGGCTTTATTGACTCTAGGAATCTGGGCTTTATTGGCCCTAGGACTCTGGGCTTTATTGACCCTAGGACTCTGGGCTTTATCGACCCAAGAACTATGGGCTTTAGTTCCGAATATAAAACCATCCCCAACCGCGGCGCTCCGGTTGCTCCATGATTTCACCCCAAATGCTTTGCGCAGCAGCGCCCTCTTGTGATTTGTTTGCTATTCGCGATATTCTATGGATATGGGCGGAGAATGGAATGGCCCGGTTTCTAAAGACCTGGCAAGACTGGGCATCCACACAGCCGGATGCGGGGATAATAATGGAGTGGCCAGCCCGGTTTAATAAGGGCGGTTGACTCGACTGCACATTCACACAGCCATAAATGCGCGGATATAGAATAAAGGGAGCCTACAATCGCCATAATACTTTATGCGCATGGTTGACCGGGTGTTTATTGAGAGCCATAATTAAACTGTGCCAGCGTATCCGCGTATCCAATTAGGAAGTGTATAGACGTGTTGCGGGCGTATTCTGCAATGGTGCCGCGTGTGAAACTTAAGAAATTAAATGCGAGAGTTGCTATAATGAATTTGAATAACAAATGTTTCAAAATAGCCTAGAAAACCTATACCGGTTGAGTATTTTCCCCTGAAGTGCTCGACGTATGGTATCATGTTGGGTACAACGAATTCTTCTGACTACACTGTGGGGATCCCATTAATTTAAAGGGCATAGAGTAATGTGTTTCGCGCCAACTGACTGGTTGTCTTCATTGCATCATCTTTAATCATTTCGGCCCTCTAGGTACGTTTCGTTTTCTAAAGGTTCGTTGTTTACACGTCTGTGTAATTGCCTAGACCCACTTTGATTGCTACTGAGGAGTCTGTGTTTGTTACTATAAGCCGTGTCCGTTTGTTCGCAGTGCCGCGTTGTTTCATAACGATTCGTGGCTGTTTACGAACGAGATGATATTCATTGTTCAGTTTCAAGGGAATATTGTTGTTAGTTTCAAGACAGTGTTTTGTTTTAGCTAGAAACTGTAATTACCCGGGAATGCTCATTGGCTGTTACGTTGCCCGCTTTTAGGGTTAGCTCCACCCATGCTGTAAACTTGCGCCAATTATAAATGTTTCTACTTTCCCCGCAAATGCAGGCTCGTTCTTGATTGGATGTAGGTTGGCTATGACGTCAGCCTGATCTGTGGTCTGCGTCTACTTAGCTGACGTGGCAAACTACGTATACGTTTGAGTACTTGCCGATATACGATGGAAGCTAACGAAGTGTTCAGCATTTTGTCTATAAGATACGGTTTCGAGCTACGATATATTTATTTTATTTCCTGTCAGTCTGATCGCCGTTCAGTGCTCTACATGCGTAGCTGCCTATATTTCGCGTTGGTGTATCGATCGTTGAAGTCGCTGATGAATAAATCCAAAACGAAATCTCGATCTTTGCATTTTCGGGCAAAGCTTCGGTTGAGTTTAAAGTTGATGCGCTTCCCGATTGTTGTTGGGTTTTATTGACCCCCGGACTCTGGACTTTTTTGACCCTACGACTCTCAATTGATTGGCCCTAGGACTCTTGGTTTTATTGACCGAAGGACTCTCGGCTTTATACCATAGAACTCAGTATTTGATTTCCTTATCTAAAATCGTCCCCAACCTACTCACTCCTGTCTATCAATACGGCTGATTTATTTAATGCGTGGCTTTGTTTACCCTAGAACTCTCGACTTTATTTCTATTCTCGGCTTTATTTACCCTAGGATTCTGGGCTTTATTGACCCTAGGACTCTAGGCTTTATTAACCCAAGGACTCTGGGCTTTATCGACCCAAGGACTCTGGGCTTTATTTCAGGATCTAAAATCATCCCCAACCGCGGCGCTCCGGTTGCCCCATGATTTCACCCCAAATGCTTTGCGCAGCAGCGCCCTCTTGTGATTTTTTGCTATTCGCGATATTCTATGAATATGGGCGGAGAATGGAATGGCCCGGTTTATAAAGACTTGACAAGTATGGGCATCCACGCAGCCGGATGCGGGGAGAATAATGGAGTGACCGGTCCAGTGTATATAGGGCGGTTGACTCGACTGCGCATTCGCACAGCCATAGATGCGCGGATAAAACGAATTCTTCAGACTACACCATGGGGATCCCATTAATTTAACAGGCATAGAGTAATGTGTTTCGCGCCAACTGACTGGTTGCCTTCATTGCATCATCTTTAATCATTTCGACCCTCTAGGTATACGTTTCGTTTTCTAAAGGTTCGTTGTTTACACGTCTGTGTAATTGCCTAGACCAACTTTGATTGCTACTGAGGAGACTGTGTTTGTTACTAGAAGCCGTGTCAGTTTGTACGCAGTGCCGCGCTGTTTCATAACGATTCGTGACTGTTTACGAACGAGATGTTATTCATTGTTCAGTTTCATGGTGATATTTTCGTTAGTTTCAAGACGGTGTTTTGTTTTAGCTAGAAACTGTAATTATCCGGGAATGCTCATTGGCTGTTACGTTGCCCGCTTCTAGCGTTAGCTCCACCCGTGCTGTAAACTTGCGCCGATTATAAATGTTTCTACTTTCCTCGCAAGTGCAGGATCGTTCTTGATTGGATGTAGGTTGGCTATGACGTCAGCGTGGTCTGTGGCCTGCGGCTGCTTAGCTGACGTGGCAAAATACGTACGTTTGAGTACTTGCCGACATACGATGAACGCTAACGAAGTGTTCAGCATTTCGTCTATAAGATACGGTTTCGAGCTACGATATATTTAGTCTCTTTCCTGTCAGTCTGATCGTCATTCAGTGCTCTACATGTGTAGCTGCCTATTAAGGTCGCGTTGGTGTATCGATCTATTTATACCATAGGACTCAGTATTCGATTTTCCTATCTAAAATCGACCCCAACCTACTCACTCCTCTCTATCAATACGGCTGATATATTTAATGCGTGGCTTTATTTACTCTAGGACTCTGAGATTTATTGACCCTAGGACTATCAACTTATGGAACCTAGGACTCTCGGCTTTATTGACCATAGGACTCTGGGCTTTATTGACCCTAGGAATCTAGGCTCTATTGACCCAAGGAATCTGGGCTTTTTTTACCCAAGGACTCTGGGCTTTATTTCAGGATCTAAAATCATCCCCAACTGCGGCGCTCCGTTTGACCCATGATTTCACTCAAATGCTTTGCGCAGCAGCGCCCTCTTGTGATTTTTTGCTATTCGCGATATTCTATGGATATTGGCGGAAAATGGAATGGCCCGGTTTATAAAGACTTGACAAGTATGGGCATCCACGCAGCCGGATGCGGGGAGAATAATGGAGTGACCGGTTCGGTATATATAGGGCGGTAGACTCGACTGCGCATTCGCACAGCCATAGATGCGCGGATACAACGAATTCTTCAGACTACACCGTGGGGATCCCATTAATTTAACAGACATAGAGTAATGTGTTTCGCGCCAACTGACTGGTTGCCTTCATTGCAGCATCTTTAATCATTTTGGCCCTCTAGGTACGTTTCGTTTTTGTAAAGGTTCGTTTTTTACACGTCTGTGTAATTGCCTAGACCAACTTTGATTGCTACTGAGGAGACTGTTTGTTACTAGAAGCCGTGTCCGTTTGTACGCAGTGCCGCGCTGTTTCATAACGATTCGTGACTGTTTACAAACGAGATGTTATTCATTGTTCAGTGTCATGGTGATATTTTCGTTAGTTTCAAGACGGTGTTTTGTTTTAGCTAGAAACTGTAATTACCCGGGAATGCTCATTGGCTGTTACGTTGCCCGCTTCTAGCGTTAGCTCCACCCGTGCTGTAAATTTGCGCCAATTATAAATGTTTCTACTTTCCTCGCAAGTGCAGGCTCGTTCTTGATTGGATGTAGGTTGGCTATGACGTCGGCCTGATCTGAGGTCTGTGGCTACTTAGCTTACGTGGCAAACTACGTATACGTTTGAGTGCTTGCCGATATACGATGGAAGCTAACGAAGTGTTCAGCATTTCGTCTATAGGATACGGTTTTGAGCTACGATATATTTATTTTCTTTCCTGTCAGTCTGATCGCCGTTCAGTGCTCTACATGCGTAGCTGCCTTTTAAAGTCGCGTTGGTGTATCGATCGTTGAAGTCGCTGATGATAAAATCCAAAACGAAATCTCGATCTTTGCAGTTTCGGGCAAATCTTCGGATTAGTTTAAAGTTGAGGCGCTTCCCGACTGTTGTTGAGTTTATTGACCCCAGGACTCTGGGCTTTATTGAACCTAGGACTCTCAACTTATTGGCCCTAGGACTCTCGGCTTTATTGACCTTATATATGACTCTCGGATTTATACCATATAGTACTCAGTATTTGATTTCCCTATCTAAAATCATCGCCGACCTACTCACTCCTCTCTATCAATACGGCTGATCTATTTAATGAGTGGCTTTATTTACCCTATAGGACTCTCGACTTTATTTATATTCTCGGCTTTATTTATCCTATGATTTTAGGTTTTATTGACCCTAGGATTCTCAACTTATTGACCCAAGGACTCTGGGCTTTATTGACTCTAGGACTCTGGGCTTTATTGACTCTAGGAATCAAGACTGGGCATCCACACAGCCGGATGCGGGGATAATAATGGAGTGGCCGGCCCGGTTTAATAAGGGCGGTTGACTCGACCGCACATTCACACAGCCATAAATGCGCGGATATAGAATGAAGGGAGCCTACAGTCGCCATAATACTCTATGCGCATGGTTGACCGGGTGTTTATTGAGAGCCATAATTAAACTGTGCCAGCGTATCCGCGTATCCAATTAGGAAGTGTATAGACGTGTTGCGGGCGTATTCTGCAATTGTGCCGCGTGTAAAACTTAAGACATTAAATGCGAGAGTTGCTATAATATGAATTTGAATAACAAATGTTTCAAAATAGCCTAGAAAACCTATACCGGTTGAGTATTTTCCCCTCAAGTGCACGACGTAGGGTATCATGTTGGGTACAACGAATTATTCTGACTACACTGTGGGGATCCCATTAATTTAACAGGCATAGAGTAATGTGTTTCGCGCCAACTGACTGGTTGCCTTCATTGCATCATCTTTAATCGTTTCGACCCTCTAGGTACGTTTCGTTTTCTAAAGTATCGTTGTTTACACGTCTGTGTAATTACCTAGACAAACTTTGATTGCTACTGAGGAGACTGTGTTTGTTACTAGAAGCCGTGTCCGTTTGTACGCAGTGCCGCGCTGTTTCATAGCGATTCGTGACTGTTTACGAACGATATGTTATTCATTGTTCAGTTTCATGGTGATATTTTCGTTACTTTCAAGACGGTGTTTTGCTTTAGCTAGAAACTGTAATTATCCGGGAATGCTCATTGGCTGTTACGTTGCCCGCTTCTAGCGTTAGCTCCACCCGTGCTGTAAACTTGCGCCAATTATAAATGTTTCTACTTTCCTCGCAAGTGCAGGCTCGTTCTTTATTGGATGTAGGTTGGCTATGACGTCAGCGTGGTCTGTGGCCTGCGGCTGCTTATCTGACGTGGCAAAATACGTACGTTTGAGTACTTGCCGACATACGATGAACGCTAACGAAGTGTTCAGCATTTCGTCTATAAGATACTGTTTCGAGCTACGATATATTTAGTCTCTTTCCTGTCAGTCTGATCGTCGTTCAGTGCTCTACATGTGTAGCTGCCTATTAAGGTCGCGTTGGTGTATCGATCGTTGAAGTCGCTGATGATTAAATCCAAAAAGAAATCTCGATCTTTGCAGTTTCGGGCAAAGCTTCGGTTTAGTTTAACGTTGAGGGGCTTCCCGATTGTTGTTGAGTTTTATTGACCCCATGACCCTGGGATTTATCGAACCTAGGACTCCCAACTTATAGGCCCTAGGACTCTCACCTTTATTGACCCTATATAGGACTCTCGGATTTATACCATAGGACTCAGTATTTGATTTCCCTATCTAAAATCATTCCCGACCTACTCACTCCTCTCTATCAATACGGCTGATCTATTTAATGCGCGGCTTTATTTACCATATAGGACTCTCGACTTTATTTATATTCTCGGCTTTATTTACCCTATGATTCTAGATTGTATTGACCCTAGGACTACGTGCTTTATTGACCCTAGTACTCTCAACTTATTGACCCTAGGACTCTGGGCTTTATTGACCCTAGGACTCTGGGCTGTATTGACCCTAGGACTCTTGGCTTCATTGACCCTAGGACTCTGGGCTTTATTTCCGGATCTAAAAACATCCCCAACCGCGGCGCTCGGGTTGCCCCATAATTTTACCCCAAATGTTTTGTGCAGCAGCGCCCTCTTGTGATATTTTGCTATTTGCGATATTCTATGGATATGGGCGGAGAATGGAATGGTCCGGTTTCTTAAGACTTGACAAGACTGCGCATCCACGCAGCCGGATGCGGGGAGAATAATGGAGTGACCGGCCCGGTTTACAAAGGGCGGTTGACTTGATTGCGCAACCACACAGCCAATATATGCGCATATATAGAATAAAGGATGCCTACAATCGCCATAATGCTCTATGCGCATGGTTGGCCGGGTGTTTATTGAGAGCCATAAACCATGACAGCGTATCCGGGTATCCGGATACGAAGTGTATAGACGTGTCTCGGAGTATTCTGCAGTTGTGCCGCGTGTGAAACTTAAGAAATTAAATGTGAGAGTTGGTATAAGATAAATTTGAATAACAAATGTTTCAAAATAGTCGATACAACCTATACAGGTTGAGTATTTCCACTCAAGTGCTCGACGTAGGGTATCATGTTGGGTACAACGAATTCTTCTGACTACACCGTGGGAATCCCATTAATTTAAAAGGCATAGAGTAATTTGTTTCATGCCAACTGACTGGTTGCCTTCATTGCATCATCTTTAATCGTTTCGACCCTCTAGGTACGTTTCGTTTTCTAAAGTATCGTTGTTTACACGTCTGTGTAATTACCTAGACCAAATTTGATTGCTACTGAGGAGACTGTGTTTGTTACTAGAAGCCGTGTTCGTTTGTACTCAGTGCCGCGCTGTTTCATAACGATTCGTGACTGTTTACGAACGAGATGGTATTCATTGTTCAGTTTCAAGGTGATATTTTCGTTAGTTTCAAGACGGTGTTTTGCTTTAGCTAGAAACTGTAATTACCAGGGAATGCTCATTGGCTGTTACGTTGCCCGCTTCTAGCGTTAGCTCCACCCGTGCTGTAAACTTGCGCCAATTATAAATGTTTCTACTTTCCTAGCAAGTGCAGGCTCGTTCTTGATTGGATGTAGGTTGACTATGACGTCAGCCTGATCTGTGGTCTGCGGCTGCTTATCTGACGTGGCAAACTACGTACGTTTGAGTGCTTGCCGATAAACGATGAACGCTAACGAAGTGTTCAGCTTTTCGTCTATAAGATACTGTTTCGAGCTACGATATATTTAGTCTCTTTCCTTTCAGTCTGATCGTCGTTTAGTGCTCTACATGCGTAGCTGCCTATTATTAGCCGCCAACAGTGCTTGTTACCACATAATTAATCTAGTAACAATCATATTATCGGCCTTTTCAAAAGAAAAAGAAATATACCCAGCACGATATGTGGCAGAGGGGGAACCCCCCTCTTATCCCTATACTTTATACGCACTCAACACTATTGTAACCTAACCCATCCCCCCTTGAAACCTAAAAGGAATTCCTGAAATTCCGGGAACACAATGGTCAACACAAAAGAGGGGGGGGGGGGGGGGTTTCTCTGCCACATATCGTGCTTTATATGAAAATAAAGAAGTGAAAACACCAAAAAGCTGCCACCGCCCACGCTGCAATGCTATCACACATTTTCCAACTCGGGGTGTGCATACCTTTCAAAAAAATCGCTAGGAGCATTACTCTTCTCGATTATTAATACCAGTAGCATAATTTTGATGATTTTTTAAATATTTATTTGCAAATTTCTTTGCATACGTAAGTGCTGGCATCATCATGTCACCAAGTCTCTTTCATCGGACCGGAGTACAGCCCATACTCTGGTAACCCACCCCGTTGGTTCCCACCACACACAGATAACTTGAACTGTAGACGAACGACCACTGCGAGTCCGGCGACCACGGCGAGGCCGGCGACCACTGCGAGTCCAGCGATCAGTAAGATATGTTATCTAATACAATTTAAGAAAAAAACTATTATTATTTTGTTGGACAAACTACAGCATTGTGACTACGTTTTAGGCCCAAATACATGTTGGCTGGACAAACTACAGCATTGTGACTGCGTTTCAGGCCCGAGTACATGTTGCCATGATACTCACGCTTTCCGTTGCATCCGCAGATCTAGCTTTGAGCGTGGGGTAGGGTAGGGTAGGGTGGGGTGGGATGTGGGCTGGATTCGGGAGGGGGGGGGGGGGGACGGGGGTGCCGAAGTTCTGGACATACCCCAACATTTTCGAAATCTACAACGCTTCATCTGCCTATGGCAATTTGATAATATATTAATTTAGGAGCCCATTTTTGAGTCCGTTGGGGTGAAGGATGGGGGGGGGGGGGGAGGAAACGAATTTACATTTATACACCGATATGGTTTTTTTTATTTTTATTTTGGCAGCAACAGCTGATTGTCCGAACCCAGAGCCTCTTGGAATGGAGGATAAGACAATCACCGATGATCAGATCAGTGCGTCCAGTATTTGGAAGTCTGGTTTTTCTGCCTGGATGGGACGACTGAACTTTGGCAGTGTATGGATACCATCGACGTAGGTATCAAAGGGAACTGTAGTTAGCCGTCGCTTAATAACACCCATCACTAAATGAGTCGCCAATGATGTACGCACAAAATGCCGATACTTTAGACCCCCGTACTGCCTAAGCATGACAAACGCATAAACCCATATTTTTGTTTTACTTTTCAGGCTACCCTATCTTAGTACCATTCTATTGCTGTAGTATAGGTTGTCCCCGCTATTTATATACACAATTATTTTTCATTCAATTTTGTTTCAACTCTGGCACATTAAATTTAGTCCGAGACAAAATAGAAAATATAATTCTTTTCTTGTTTACGAAGGAAAGTCAAACTAGCACTGACAGTAAATCTAAAAAAACAAATACGTACCAATAATATAAAGTGTATTGACATTTGAAAAATCAAAAGTCTTGAAGAGGCTTCAGTAGTTTTTAGTCCAGGGAAAATAGGTTTTGACCTCACACAATTTGCATTAGAAAATTTTTCACCACAGTGCACTTATATAAAGTCCCTAGAATGACATACTAAAAATCTCAAAAAATCCAAGTGGTGGAAATATGACTAATTTGCATAAATCGTTATTCCCTTCCGCGCAATATATTTATTCCTATATTTGGGTATATAATTTTTTTTTAAAGGTTATTTTGGTGATTTTACTTACACATCCTTACTTCAATAACATTTTCTAAAGCATATAAGTGACTTAATAATTATGTGAACATAGTAATTATCCAAAATGACAACTTCGTGAACCAATAAATGTGCGCACATTACACTGTCTCCAGATATCATCAAGTAGTCAGTATTGGTGAGCTTCAAATTCACCAAGTTGCTTACTGGCACAGTCATCAGATTAAAACCTTATGGGAAATCATATGGACAATGATAACATTGTGATATTTAGCCCAGCAAACAAAAACTGGGGAAATGGTGTGTCCATAAATTGGGCGAAAAAGTAGTTAAATGGTTGCTTAACATGGGAGACTTGAACAAGTTCAAGAAAATCCCCAAAATACATTTTAAAGTAGATATGTATTATTGTATGCAACACAATTCTTTAATTTGGGGGGTTTCCTTGAACTTGTTCAAGTCTCTCACCTTAGGCAACCCTTCATCTATTTTTTAGCCCAATTGATGGACACCCCATTTTCCCCCAGTTTGTGTTTGCTAGGCTAAATATCACAGTGTTATCATTGTTCATATGATTTACAATTAGGTTTTAATAGAATAACTGTGCCAGTAAGCAACTTGGTGAATTTGAAGCTTGTCAATACTGACGACTTGATGATATCTGGAGACAAGGTAAATGCGTGCAAGTTATAGGGTATAATTGTAGTCATTTTGGACCATTACTATATTTTCATAATTATTCAGTCACTTACAAGCTTCAGAAAATGTTAGTGAAGTAAAGATGTGTAAGTAGAATCACCCAAATAAACTTTAAAAATAAATAATAACAATAATATACCCAAATATAGGAATAAATATATTACGCTGCAGGGATTAACGATTTAAGCAAATTAGTTATATTTTAACCATTTGGATTTTTAGAGATTATTAGTATGTCATTCTAGGGACGTTATAGAAGTGCACTGTGGTGACAAATATTTTATTGCAATTTGTGTGAGGTCAACAAAACAAAATTAAGTATTTTCCCTTGACTATTTATTCGTTCATTGACAATTTCTAATTCTTTCCTGATCAACGTGGGTTTGATTGCGGAGCGTGTTCACGTCATTGTTCTTATATCCCTTCACTCTTGGTGCACAGTTACGACGATTCCTGGTTCCAGGTAAACCTGACTGAAAGTACAGTGGTGTCTGGTGTCATCACAAAAGGCTACGTGGGCTACATTGGACACGTAAAGAAGTACAAGGCGGCCTATCAGACAGATGCCACATCTTCACTTGAATACGTGACCGATGCAATCGGAAACGTCAAGGTAATGTTCTTTTTATGTTGCTGCCTCGACCCGCAACATTTTGCCTTTTATTTGCATCAGAAAATGAAGGCATCGGCGGACCTCACAACAGTTTCCGCCTTTATCAAGTTTGACCAATGAGGAAAAACTACCAAGAATGTTTACTTGAAATTTCCAAGTGAACAAAACAAATTGGCAAGGCGGGACTCGAACCTGCGACCTCCTGAATACCATACCAGCGCTCTACCAAGCTATTTTGCCCTATGTTTGCAGTCTCCCAAATTGTCAGTATCGTTGTTTGAGGGCGCCAGTCGGAAGTCATAAACACCAGGATTCGGCCCCAAGTAGGCCCCTTGAACCATTATTGGAGGCCGCCAACAAAAATTGTCTTATATCAATCAATTTAAAAACTGTATGCTAACTAAATAAGTCCAGTGTGTGATTGAGTCAAGCACACATCAGACTATTTCAGTTAACATTAAGTTTGAAATTGATTGATTTCAGACAAAATCGATCTGTGAATGCTGCCTTTCTGCAACAGCTTATATAAATTTGATTTATAATTATAAATATTTCTGAGACAATGTTTAAATAGAGTGACCAAATTTTGAATTTTATTCAAATTCACGAACTATCACAATTCATTTTGTCCAAGGAAATTTTTCACACGCTTTTAATTCACCAATTCAATTTAGTCATTTGAATTTCAAAGTTGGGTCACTCCATTCAAACAATTGCTCGGGCAATATTCGTCATTACAGATCAAATTCGTCTAAGCTGTTGCTTTGTAATTTGATTTGTAATGACAAATATTATCAACATGGTGTTTACAAAGAGTGACCAAACGTTGAAATTGAATGATAAACGACTGCATTGGTTTGGTTAAAGCGTGTGATTTTTGAGTGTGAAGATTGAGTGTGAGATTTAGTGAATTTGAATTTCAAATGTTTTAAAACAGCCACGAAAACCTATAATTTCGAGGAATTACCTCCCCTCTTCCAGTATTGTCCCGCTTATAAAAAAATAATAAAACGTATAATCTTTGCTTTTGTTGCAGGAGTTCAATGGTAACATCGATAACACCAACGCTGTCACTAATATGTTTTATGAAAGCGTGGCGGCGATTGTAGTGCGCATTGAGCCTACTGGTTGGAAGGACTACGTTGTTCTGCAATTGGAGTTGCTTGGATGTCGCACTACTTAATTTGGCTGAATAGATGATATTCTGAAACTGAGTACTAATTGCACAATGCATTACCAAACTATCTAGATTAACTGCTATAGACTCTACGCACTAGGGCGGGGCCAGAGAGCAACGTGTTGTATCGCCTGGACAAAGTTAACAGGGGTATAAACATACTGTGCGTTCATCATGGCTAAAAAAAAAAAAAAAAAGAACACCTAGAAATTACACTTTAAAAAGTCCCGGGCCAAATTTGATCCGGATCACAGTTCCATATGGGCCTGACACTTTTCCCGGTTAGGATGACACTTTTCCGGGCCAAAATTACTCATAAAAAGAGCCAACGAAAAGTCATTCTGACCCGGAAGAGTGTCAGGCCCATAGAAGTCTGATCCGGATCAAATCTGACCTAGGACTTTTTAAAGTGTATTTCAGAGGTGTTCTTTGTTTTGCTTTTCAGCCACGATGAACGCACAGGATGTTTACCCTTGTTTGTCCAGGCGATACAAAACATTGCCATCTGGCTCCGCCCTATAACGAGCAGAGTCGATCTATTTCTGGATAGTTTAGTAATGGATTTGTAAGCCTCATTTAAAATGCAATCGGCACTCAGTTTCAGAATAGCATCGACTCTCCCTTCGGATCTGAATGCTTTTCGAGTGGATTATTAATTTGGTTGATTATTTTGTTAAAATGGCATGACGCAAGAGTATTTATTTTGGCGTAATCAGAAAACGAAATTTAACGATATTTAGGCCAGCATTAAAATTCGCTCGAAATCGAATGATGAAGTGATTAAATATTAGACGCATATTTGCCGAAATTGACCGAATTGTGGCAATAAATATGAATAAAAATTAAATTTACTATTTAGTGCGGTTTTCCCCTAAACATGGTTTTGCTGTGTGCTTATATAGTTTGTGAGAAAAGAAACATATTGATGTATTAATTTTGAAAACGTTAATTTCCGTACAAGACGTCTTAACTATATTTTGAAAATGAGCGTAGGTCTAGATAGTTTGGGAGTAACGGTTACTTTAAAACCATTTTAGTTTAAAATGTTATCGTCTTACTCAGTAGTTCATTATTATCCTTGTTTATCTAAATACATATTATGTAAATACTTGTACCGTGTAAACAAATCATATTTATCTTTAACATCTTTTTATGCACGTCTATACCAGTTCATCTTAAATGTATGCACAAATATTAATAGTTGTGGTACTTAATATGATTAAATTGACTATTTAGCACAGTCAAAGTTACAAGAGCAATGTACTATAATTTAAGTGTTTGACAAAAAACCAAAAAACGTAGAAGTACAATACTATACGTATTGAGTATGGTCGCCGGAGTAATAGCTACGTTTATCTTACCGTGAACAGCATAGCTCATTTTGTTGACAGATAAATTCACCACTTAATCAAGAAAACTGCAAAAGAGGTTAACATAAAGTAATCAAGTTCATAACCTCATTGTTTGGATTGCCGTTGTTATGCACCGCGTGTAGAGTAGTTACGAAAAAGAAGAAAATGTAACAGTTTTATGTGACAACGTTCAAAATGCAATGGGCCATATTCACGAGGAAGCCATTTTGGTTGTGTTCCCTGTGTGCGTTTTATGAATTGTTAACTGTTGAATGGGATGGTGCCAGACTATTTCTGCGTTTTAGCCTCACTTTCAATATTTGTTTTGTTAAATGTGGCATAAAACAATAAGGTTAATGTTTAATCAAACAACAATATTCATCTGAGAAGACAGTTATTCATTGGTAATTAGCTTTAGGTCATTCATATCCCCAAGAAATTGTTGCCTCACTGTCAATTTATGGCCGACTCGAGAATAAAGCCCATACTTATAATATGTATGCCTTGCTCATTATTCATAAAGCATGTAGATAGAGATTACACTAATAATTTGTCTACATATTATAAGTTAATAAAAATGGTTGGCAATGTGGAATACTAAGTCGTAAATGTTTCGTAATGTCATAATTAGTCGTAATTCTTGGCATTTCTAACACTGTATTTTGTGCATGCATGACTACGCATCCTCGTCAACAAACGTAGAGGAATTGTAAGTCACTGCTCTAACGCGAGTTGAAATAATAGTCTGAACAAATCGCATTCTGTTTGGCCCAAACCCCGAGGAGTAAATGCACTGATAAACACTTAATTGTTTTTAAGGAATTCAGCGACCCAGTGAATGCCCGACACAATTCTTAAACAACAGACAATCAGTGCTTTCCGTCAGCAACATATCATTTGCGACCAACTCCGTTTTTGTTTTCTTCAAAAGTTGCGCGTTTATGTCACAATTTACTATTTGCATCGCGGCGACGTTGCGGTCGGAGGATCCACATTAACTTGGTGAATCTGGTCACTGCGAAAGAGGGCGGTAAGTCGAAGAAGCCTTTGGTTTGTGGCTCCGAGAACCGCTTAGGTCCCAACTATTTGCTTCGCTGCTTTGTTCGGAAACCGGATTCCACATTTAAGTTCAGATATGGGTGGAAGGAATCTTCACTCCGAACCTAGACCCCTAATCCATTCCCCTATTCTCTCTTCCTCTACCCCCCCCCCCCCCCCTTTTGCCACATGATGTCGTCTCAGCACTTGGCCTGTTGCAATTTAGTGAAGGCCTGGACTACCCAACCAGTTGCCTAGACGGATTGTAGCATCTGGACCATTCTTACAATGCACATAGTTTGTCTACGTATAGACGACCTGCATGCCGAAACCTGAGCTGCATATAACAACCTCTTGTCCTGCCCGTCAACAATTTATTCGGTGCGGGTCTTCCGGGTGTGCGGCGGCAGAGCCCACCGTCTTGTTTGGGGGCAAACAAGGTCTTCGTTGGGGGCTTTGTAACGTTTTTGCGGGTTGGCCGATAGAGGGCACTAGAGCGATTCCGTGGTAAAATCGCTTGGTGCTCCCTGACGGTACGCCCGGGCATCCCGTTCTAGATAGCGCATACGCCAAACCAGTTTAGACCGGTTTCCAGTGCCGCGTGATAGCGGTAAGCTTCATGTCAGTGTTTTGACCGGAGAATTAGTGTGTATAAACGGCCTAAGAATCACCGAATCCACAGAATGCCTGTCTGAGTTACTTTCTTGTGTGTGTGTGTGTGTGTGTTTACCCCCCTCGAACGGTTTTCGTTACAGTAGTTATTCCTTTATTCGCGTTCTCAATCGTGAATAAAACATTTTATTTCGCATTCCCTATCCTGTTGCACAACCTGCCAGAGAAACATAAAATGCCGCATACATGAACGTGGGAAGCACCAAGCTTCGACGGCAAGACCGAGCGGACAAAATGAGTCTGAGCTGTTGCTTACCAGTCTCACGGGACCGCTAGTCAGCATCTCCATTTACTTCGTTTCAAACAATACTCACAATCTCTAATATATTTCCAGATGTCCCTTCTACATCGTCCTTTCTCCATCGTTACCTCTTCAATTGGTGCGCCGGACGAGGACATTGTCTTAGAGAGTACCCTGTTGAGGTGCCAAAGTTCTAATCCTGACTTGCACCATCCTCTGTTCCTTGTAAGCGTCTTATCACAAAACTACACGGCCGCTGTCTTGTGTGCCGAGGTCAGTGCTTGCTACAACACTCTCTAACTTTAATGTACCAGAGTCCTTCCTGCAAAACATTCATATGCGAATCGGTTGGCTCAGGCAACAATAATTAAAAATATATCTACTGATGTATGTCAGCACCAAAGTATGTAATTTCCCGATCTACCTCATCGTCGATGGTTAGCCGACAGTGGCCCTTTTCTACAAAAGCGGGGCAAACCCGGACACAACATCATGGCCAAATCGCAAAAACAACGGAGAAAATCAAATTGCCGATACATAGGAAATCCCTTCTCTAATTTTGTATAAATACCTTTTCACGGATGTGTTTCTTCCCCGATGCTATTTGCTGCCATCTTTGTATCGTGATATTTCTCTCCTGATAATCCGCTTTGGCTAACTTCTTTTGCAGCTTGCTCCATTTTGTTATGGTACTCATTCCAGATTATTATTATCTGTCTCATTGTTATAACCGGGGTTCATCTCCCCATTTGTTTGTTTTATTTCTCAAAATGTACTGGTTCGCAAGACAACACCGTGGACATCAACATGCTTAGAGTGGACCACGCCCGTCATAGCAAGTACCTTGTAGCGTGGCGTGTGCATGTTCAATTACTTGCACAGTGTAATTTAACCCAAGCGTGATTTTATGAATGCAGGTAGGCAAAGAGTTTTAGTTATAACCTGGAAATAGCTCATAACAAGCTGAATTTTTCAGGATCGGTCCAGGAGTGTGTGTAGAATAACATATTAAAAGTCCCCGGAACTTCCCCTGGAGCTCTTTCAAAAAATGTAAGATGGCGTCCAATATGGCCGCCATTTGCCATTTTTATTATTACTTTGCCAGGTGGCCTTTTATTGTCCCCGGTATAAGGAGTGTCTGAGTACTGGTCACTGTTAGAGCAGCGTCTGGACATGCCACATCTGTGTTGTGGGTGGAATCACTGCATCACTGAGAAATTCTTCACTGGCAGAGATGGATACGAATGTTGTTTGCAAATCAAGACAAATAACCATTTTTGGGGTGTTTATATTTTTTTGGGCGTTTATATTTTTGTTCAGTGTATAATAACATGTTGAAACAAGGGAGGGTAGATACACGACTCTTCATTTCGGTAATGGATCGGTAGAATCATAACTAAACTTTATTTCTCTTGTTTAATTGGGAGATTCTACCTCACCATTACCTCCATTTAGAGCCAGGTGAGATTTAAAGCTACAGACAGTGTATTGTGATACACATAAATACAAACTTAGCTACTTAGCGTTTTCCTCATATTTATACTGATCAATACAGTTTGCTCACAGGATTCGATTTAGCTGTTATTTGACCAGTGTATATTGGTGAAAATGCATAATACAGTAATAAATTATATTTTGTCATATTTATGAAGTTTCTGTATATTCAGTTGTCTAGGACGGAATTTGCAAACAGTGTTTGTGGAGTTGTCTGTATGCTTCTATCGTAAAACTTTGCAAACGTAGATGCATTACTCTATCCATCCGTTTTGAGGATTATATCAATTGCATTTATTTACCGCAGCCTGAGCTGAGGTTGACGCTGACCTACAGCTATGTGCCTTACAAATTTACACATCTAATCCGGCATTAAGCATAGATTGTTTTAACCATCAGCTGATTGTCGCTGTTCCAACCTCATGATGTGGATGACTAACTCAAGAACAAGTTCTTGTTGACACTACGGAACATTTTGGTTTGCCTTATGTACTCTAGCAGTGTTCTAACGACACACAAAGACCTATCTGGTTGATACGTACAATGAATGACAACACCACCGTGGGTTGTGGTGTACTAGACTTTGAGGTTTTGATCAACTCTGTAATTTTAAATTTCACAACCCTGTCATCGATGATCATGTTTCCTAGGTTAAGCATTGTTAAAGTCTGTGCTCGTTGCCCAGTAGTTAACGCACAAAGGGATACAAGTGTTTGAGGCAGCTGTTTAAAGCTGATGGTTTTAATGGATTTAGACTAGCAATGTATTTCAATAGTACACTAACATCCCAAGTTTTAGAATATCGTGGCACTTGAGGTCTAAGAATGTAAACCCCACGCACGAATCTTACATTCAACGAATGGCTTCCAAAGGTCTTATCCGAATTCGTGTCTAGTAATAGCAAGTATTTATAGTGCTATATTATGCACCAATATCAACCAAACCTGTCAAGAATTCTAGGGCCGAGTTGACAGAGGCACGAATTGGATGGATATGTTTCTTATTGCGGAAGTGTAACCATTTGGATAGTGCACATCAGTACTGTATTTGTGTACCCAGTCTCCATGACTGGTAGATGATGTTAATTGTTCGTTGTGAAAGTCCTCTTGAAGTGAGGGCTTGTCTGATAAAAGTCCAGCACACAGGGCGAGGTGGTCTTGGAGAGGGTGAGGCTGTTCTGGTTTGTTGCTCTTTGGAATTAGCAACGGAGGTGCGATCAGCAACCGCAGTAGTCTCGGAAATCAGTGTTGGGTTTTCCACAGTGGGAAAACTAGAACGCCTGTTGCCAGATCCATCTCTATTTTATTGGAGAACTCTGTCGATGAGAACAAATAGTGGAAAACAATAGAACAGTTCATTTGACCATGACACAGAGAAGGCGTCACAAGACCTTGCTTCGGGGTCAGGCAGCCATAATATAAATGGTGTTAGCTGGTAGTTATTTCTAGAGGCATGTATTGTTGGTTGAATTGCCAAACTGACATTATATGTTTGAAAACCTTAGGGCATAGTTTTCATTCAAGATTGTCATTGAAAGCCCGCGACAAAAAAATCTGCTTGTGTTTTTGTTAAGCCGGGAATGTGTCTTGCAATTAACCATATGCCTTGTTCTAAGCACCAAAGCCAAAGTTGTTTAGCCAAGTTGTTAAGTCACTTACCATGGCAACCACCCACGTGGTTTATATATGCCACATCAGTTGTGTTATCTATTAACACGTACACAGTTTTGCCTTGGAGATGATCGACAGAAGAGGACAGTGCATACAACACTGCTAAAAGTTCCAAAAAAATTAACATGGAAAACAATTTCGTTACAACTCCATCGTCCATTAGTTTGTATATCAAGACTAGGAGAAAACGCTCCCATCTATAAGATGATGCATCAGTACGGATTTCAATGTCAGCAACTCTGGGTAATATGGGACGATATGAAGTGGCCACATTAACAATCCACCACTCTAACTCGTGTTTGACAGCTTAATTAATGTACATTTTCGCGTGAAAATTGCCGCCATTTTGTTTCAAGGCTTCATTTTTAGTCATTTCCAGATTTCTGTAAAAAAAGTGGTCCCATAGGCACTGCTGGAAAAGAATGAAACAAGTTTTTCTATCACTTGTGAAACGAATAGTATCGTTGATTATGTTTGTCTCGCCAAGGTGTGGCAAAGATCAGTAATAGCATAAACCTTTCTGGTTGGCAAACGTATGGACATATCTACCGAATTAATTAATCAATCATGAATCCAAATAATTCTATATTTTGAGTTACTAATGGGTTATTTTTGTTTTTCTTCTCATTAACTACAAAACCCAGGTCATTAATTAATCCGCATCTTGCATTAACATTTCTTAAACATTCATCTTTTGTATCACCAATGAGTAACGAATCATCAATATAATTGGCAGAAATGCGACCCTTATTATGAAGGGTAGCAGTAAAAGGTTTCATGACTTTGGTGAAGATACGGGGAGCACTGGTTAGCCCTAAACACAAGCAAGTAAATTACAATAGCTTGTTACGCCATTGAAAACATAAATACTTCTGATGTTCATATGCTATCAATATTGTAAAATAGGCATCCTATAGATCAATGGATGCGAAAAGGCAGCCTGGGCGAATCAAGGTTAAAGCAAACGCCAAGGTTTCCATTTTGAAATGGTGGCACGTACACCATAAACTTGTTGAGACCCTTAAGGTTAATTATTGTACGCGTGGAGCCATCTTTCTTGGGAAGAAGGAATATGTTCGACAGATATTTCCCGTTGAAAGGATCGGCTTTCACAATGGCCCCTTTTTATACAGACTATTGACTTCTTTAGCAATAAGTTGCGACTCATTATCAGAGTAACTTATTGCTTGAGGAGGAAACAATTGACATGGTGTTTCCTTGAATTCAATATGGCAGTGACAACAGGTATCTATAGTATCCAAACATCCGAAGTAATACTTTTCCAGGTTGATGCAAAATGTTGCAGTCTTCCCTCAATATGGGTTATTTCAACAATTATTCGAGTGTACTTACTCACTTGCTTGGCAGACCCTTGTGCCTGGCCGCCAGTTCTATCTTCATAGGCCTGTGGTGAGCCCGCGCCATCTTGGCTGTAATAGGGCCGACGGCTCTTATGCCAACCTCCCCTGAAGTAGGGTGACCGTTGTTGCCGGTTGCGATAACGATAACCGGACGTGCTGGGACGAGAATATTGGTACTTTCTGGGTCCCACGTCACCTTTGACCTGAGCTTGTTAGTTTCGTGTATTGATTTACAAGATCGTACAAGATCGTCTCCGAAGAGTAAGCTCGTGCAGGGAACCTGCGACGAGCAAAGCGGTGCAAATTTGGGGCTTAGGTCAGACCTGATACACTCGCGCCGTCTTATATTCAATTGTGCATTACCATTGCCCGTTATGGTCACAGCATCGATAAGGGTCTGTCATAGTTGGTCAGCGACCTTAATTGATACAGCAACAAAGGCATGAACAAAAGAACTTTGTATCTTTTTAAACTTACGTCTCTCGCCCTAGTGGCAGGCTTCAAAAACGCCCAGATCTCAGGGTTTACCTTTGTTATGCATAGATTTTCAAAGCAACTCGCCATTGGCTTCGTCAGTTTTAGGATTTGAATCATCTGAATGATTCATAAGCAGGTTATTTACCTCATCCTCAGAGTAGCAATCTGTGTCCCTTTCGAGCGGCAGCAGCCTAGCAGGTTTTGCCTTAAGTTTTCGTTTACCACGCTTCTTAGCAGGTGTGGGTAGCTATTGGCTGGGCATGCCTTTTGCGGCCGTGTAAGATCAAATAGCTCATCTTCCAAGCGATATAACGACGAGCGATTCACCCTCTGAGGGATTTGCATAGATTTATATAGCGCACATGTCAGTCATAGCATATACAGAGGAAATGGTCATAGCGACTTGCAAAGGCGTGGCCACATAAAGTGGTCCCGCGCCGAGTGTGTTCCATATGCGCACTATATAGACGATGTGCCTCTGTTTACATCTGTATTCAAATGTGCCCGTCAATAGGCGCACGCATCATGTTTTACATAAATTTAGTTAAGAGATGACATCAGAGGTCACATAATTCAAAGGCGATCTGACCTGCAACGTCACTCTTTTAAGCACATTTTATGTAGAACACGATGGGTGCGCATCACTGCCGGGCACATTTGAATACAGATGTAAACACGTGACGTCAGAGGGCACATCGTCTATAAGTGCTTTCTTTGAATGGGTGCGATCCTCAATACCAGACAATGCAATCTCACCTGACTCTGAATGGAGGTAATGGCGAGGTAGAATTATACGTAGCTACGTTGCATGCAAACCACGACACAATGGCGGAGATTCAGCGTCGTTTGTCGTCCGAAGATGTGTAGTGTTGTTTGAATTCTGCAGCGGATACATTATTTATCGAAGATTTTCAACCTAAGCATTGGAACGCTTCAGAATCATTTCTTCGTGGTCACGATTTCATTTTATTCATTTATTATTTCTCAAGTTAAACTGTATACATGTTTCAGACACAAAGAACAGTACAGTCAATAAAAACAATGATTGTACACAAACAATATTGATAACACTACTGAACTATTGCCAAAAGCGAACTTAATCACTATCTAGTGGCTTTCTTGAAACGCTATCAAATACAAAAAAAACACTGACATTCCTATGACAAAACCACTTAGCGATTAAAATAACATTTGACAGGTAGAACAAAACCTAAATTGACACATGCAGAACTTTAACGATAAACACTTTTAAAAATATTAAATCAAATGCATCCTCACCCAGCATTTTATAGAAAATATATGAAATTGGTACATTTATAAAACCTAGAACGTTACAAATATAAATTCTAAGCAATTGTTATTAGGGTATCAAGTGAACCCGGGATCAATAAATGTTGTCTAAGCGAGTTTGTAAATGATGATACTTTTGTATACTCACTAAAGACAGTTTTGGCAGTGTAGTTCAGGCAATTATTCACACAGAGGCTTGTAGGCTACCTTTGTCCCAATGCCTACAATTGAAAACATGGCCCAATGATCAATTTGACATCTCTTGAAAAATTACTCATAACTCTGTCAATAATTATCAGATTAGATATCTCCTTGTAGATTGTACTCGTACGACACTTGTTGGCAGACACAATTTACGGAGATGTAACCCTTGAGGTCGTTTTGCATGCCAGCCATCTTAGCAGTGCAGTCATTTGCTCATAGAGGTTTACGTACGAGGTGTTCACAAAAGCAATTATTACCATTTGTAGCATAGGTACCGTATTATGCCTGCGATTTTGGTTCTTTCTTTATATTTTTGTGTTGTTTGTTTGTTTGGGGTTATATTTGGCTCTTTGAACTTACCAGAAAAACAGTGGCCCTTTACGACAACACTTTTTGTGAAAGACGCAGTCCACACTCTAAAAAAATCCTGGGTCAGTTTTACCAAGAATCTGCATCCAAATTTGCAGTCCTTTAACGACACTTTTTTCTATTTGACCCGCAAAATGACTAATCAAATTTGGATACAGATTCTGGGTCAATCTGACCCAGAAGTTCAAATTATTTCATAAAATTACAAGATGGCTGCTGCATACCCCTGATGGTTTTGTAACAAAAACCAAGTGAATTCTTGTTTCCATAGGTCAACTCAGAATTTCCAATCTTCATAATTAGAGGTCATCACTCTGGTAGTTGTCATTAAAGCTGGAAGTCTAAATTATCTTATTGTAATATTTTACATCTATACCAAATTGATTTATATGTTTATTAGTATTCACTGATTTATATACGAAAAAGAAACGCTTCTAGATGTATCATCCATCCATAATTTCGGTTCGGAAGAAATCAAGTCGCTGATATAAGAGCTTTGACCATATTTACTATCGGTTTTTGTGACACAACGTTAAAAGCAGCATGTTCGATTGCAATAATGTCGCATCACACCTGGTGATACATCTTGACTGAGTACCAGTCAGCCACTTCCAGCTGCCCATCTGATGTGAATGTGATTCCGTTGGGATAGTACAGACCCTGTGCAATGCACTTGAGAAAGCCACCTTGAGGGTCATAGTGGTGGATATGACCCATGTTATCATAATTATGCATTGCAACATAGATACCTGAGCTATCAGTGTACACACCGTTGCAGCACTGTACTGGTTGACCATTGATGGTGGGTTTGATGGTGCGCCGTGTAGTACCATTGCCATCAGCAACATTTACTGTCGGTGACCATGAATGAACTGATGACAATTTCTATCATTGCTGTCTATAGCCACATAGTGAGGTTTAACCTTGACTGGTATGGTACGTAGGAGCTCACCATCAGTAGGGCTGTGTTCAGTCAACACCAGCCTCTTGACATCACTTACTACGATGGTACCATCATTTTTGACAGCTACACCCCGGAGGTCAACTGCGGTCTTACCGACCTCACTCGGTGGCACTGTTGGGAACTCGTAGGCCAGCGTGTTGTCGCTGTGGAACACCTTCACATGGCTTGCGTCTTCCTCGACGACCACCAAACGATTGTTGGTGCGTGTAGCTGCGATGCCGCGTGGACCTGTAGGAGTCATGATGTCAAAACAAACGACATAATGCAGTTATTGCAAAATCCTTTCAATACAGACATTTTTGAAAGAGTAAACACTGCAGTTTAAAAAAATGTCTGTCAAGGAATACATTGTTAAGGTTTGGTATACACGCTTGAGAAATCACTGTGTTTTATAAATCATTTTGCATGATCTTGTTATGTTTGGTGTTTATCTATTTGTGACCTGTTCCAACGAAACCCGGACAAAGTCGACTTTTTAGTTTTTCAGATTTTGCTTTTTTCGTATTCTCTAGGTTCTCAGCTTTAAAATGATGTATCATTTACATATGTACCCCCACCCCATCTTCCCTGGGGTCTGGATTTAGTGATAAAACCCTGACAACCTAATTATGAGATAAACAGCTTTGAAGTTCAGAAAAGCGTATTATTTCTATACACAAATGTTTCACAAAATTGACAAAAAAACACACTTCTGGTAGACGGATTTTGTTCAAATTTGAGGAGATTGTAGATTAATAGCGAGTGACTTAAGAATACCTAAAACCTCAAAATGGTAAAATTCATCCCGAATATACATGGAATATACATTGAGGTTGAAAAACATTCCCATGTCTTGAAAACCAACTTATTAGTGAAGACCGAAGGGAAATTGTTTAAGTGCATATTTTCGCAGATGGCATGCAATTTTAACTTACATCCTTGCATCGGGATTGTGCTTTTCTGGTTGCCATCGATGCTGCAGATCACAACTCGTTTGTTGCCGTAGTCAGTCACTGCAATCTCATCAGGTTGACGAGCAGCAATGCCACAAGCCCAATTGAACTCTCCTGGACCGCTTCCCCGTCTACCAAACTCCACAAACAGCTCCCACTTGCCTTCTGTCACCCCGGCCACCTTACCTAGATTGATGTCACCAACCCCCTCACTCTGCTTGAACTCCAGAAATGCCAGCCTGTCATCAACTCTAGGAATAGCCTGACCAGCCAACAGTTTCAAGTCTTTGCTGATTGTAGGATAGAGTGACAGGAAGTCACTATCCAATGCAGTCCTTGTCACCTCTCTAGCTGTATCTAGTGAAAACTGAAACCTCTCCAAAGCCAAGCTCGCGGTTTTCTCACATTCTTCTAGTTTCTGCTCACGATCCGTTTGGATGTTTTTGATGTCGTCAAGGATGTGATTCTCCTGAGCCGTTACCTCTGCTCGTATCTTAGCTGCTCTGTCTTACACTTCTGTCGTGACCCTCTTGGCTGTGACACTTAAATCTTCTTTCAGTCTTGAGACTTTTTCTAGTGATTTCTGCAGTTCTTTTAAGGTGTTTTCAAGTGGAGAAAACAGTTCACCCAACGACTCCTTGTATGTTGATGTGGCTAGATTTATGTCAATACACACGTGTTCTGGCATACGGTGGTCGAGGACGGTACAATCTCGGCAGATGAGCACTTCACACGTGGTACAAAAGAACCGTGTCGCTTCGCCCTCATGGATCGGACATTTTAGAGGTTGTTTCGGGTGTTTCTTTGTCAGTGTAACCTTTCTCTTACAAATGTCCTTCAGTGGAGTCACCTTGTGGTTTGATGAGACAGCAAATCGAAGATGCATTTTGCTACAGGCTGAGCACAACTTCTGGTCGCAGTCCAGACATCTGTGCATTGCCTCATTGGCTTCCTCACAAATACCACACAATATTCCAGCATCACCCAAGCTCACTACCTTCTCCTGAAGTTTAATCTCCTCAAGTTTAATCTCCTCAACCAAACCCATTAGATGAAAGTTGGTTTTCAGACCCTGCACCCCCGCCTCTGGAAGTTTCATCTCCTGTCGACACACGGGGCAAGGAATCTTTGTACAGCCCTGGTGCTTCGTGCTGTGGTATTTCAGCAGACATTGCTCACAGAAACTGTGCAGGCATTCCAGTATCTTTGGCTGCATGCTGATATCTATCTTGACATATGCAGCACTCAATATGTCTGCAAATTGTCTCTAGAGCTGAACATATTGCAGGTCCGGTTGCCATTTTGTTTTGTCTGGAAAAAAGAAGAAGATTGTGTTCATGTATTTATTTAAAGGGATCGGACAGCCAGAGCTCTAGATGTGAATTTAAAAGAAGTAAGTGCAAAATCACACCCTCAAAACTGCACATCCTCTTCAATCCAATCTGTTAATGAGAAGGCTGGAATTTCAGAAGTAACTTGCGTCCTATCTTGAAAGCCATGCAAGTTGTTTTGCTTGTTTTGCTTGCTTTGAAAGATTTGCTTCGAGGTCATGTATCATGCACCTTTGATTTTCTCTGCTGGTGTTATAGTCCATATAGCAGCCATGAATGGGAAGGCAGTCTAGATGTTAAATTAAGAAAGCACATCGTTTAGCAAATCTATTTGAGCACAATCGGTGTGTTACTGTAGATGAAGGGGGAGGCAGACCCGTGAACGTGGAGGTATACACCGTCACGCTTTGATGGATTTATTTTCTAATAAAAACCGCTATGTCCTTTGCAACAAAAATGTCTTCCCATTTTACTCTTACTAGTATAAGTGATACATATTGCACTTCTACACCAAAAGCCGAGAAAATAGCACCTTTTGTTCCCAAACAAATTTGATGAAAAAAGGTGGAGTCAGGTACAAAAGTGTTGCCATTTCCACGTAAAGGATTCGGGGCACCATGCGAAGATCTTCTGGCAATCGCGGCAAACCAAAAAAGCAACACATTTTTTAATAAATTTGTTTTTGGAAACGGAAGGTGATACTTTGTAGCTTTTGGTGTTTAAGATCAATGTGTATCACTAAAGAGTAAAATGGAAAGAAATGTACGCTGCAAAGAACATACTGGTATCATTTATTATCGGAAAATAGATAGATAGTTGTTTGAAATCCATCAAGTGTGGCGGTGTAACCTCCTCGTTCACGGGTCTAGAGGAGGCCAGTTATTGCGATAAGTTGTACGGGGTCAGCTTCATCACAAAATGTTTAGATGTGCAATAAACTAAATGCAGCTACACACTGTCAAAAGTATTAACTAATAATGTATTTAATACTTAGTAAAGTGTAGTCCAGATAATTATGCAAGTACAATGAAAATAAGCACTTGTTGTTTTTTACCGGTCCTACTATTCACCGACAACACACCGACAACACGCACAGCACCGACAACACACCGACAACACATCCAAAACGTATTTTATATTGACAACAAAAGTATAGCACTGTAATATACAGGATACAAAAGAGTGTCAATGTGCTTAGAGGTTACATTTCTTTTGTAAAATTTATGTTTTTTCCACGCGAAAAAATTATCTCTAACCATCACGGTCGTTGGCCGCCATCTTGCCTTCGCACGAAGTTGTTTTTTACCATTAATATACGGGTGTGCAGAAAATGAAATTATCATGTCATACACAACAGAGGGCGCCCTGTACGGTTTTATGCAGAATTGAGTTATCATTTAAATCATCGTACACTAACAAAACACAGCATACTCAATCATATTTGGTATTGTGCGAGCTGCAGCAACCGGCGTAGAACCCGCCCACTTTAATTACTACTACTACTACTACTACAACATTATTACTTCGACATTACTGCTTCAACTTGGGCAAAACACCACATTGCCAATAACTGTATACTTATATATTTATCGATATATTTGTCAACGTTATAAGTTAAGTTGAATTCGACATATTGTTTATAGCGATCGCCAGATACGAAAAACCACAAAAACCTATCTTTTTATATTTTTGGGAAAAGGGGAAACGTATGCCTGACCAATGCAGATCGCCACTCTCAGGCTAGCTAAACAATATAAGGCATATAAAGGGAGCTTCGCTCGTCAACATAATTCAATAATTATAAGAGCAAAATTAATCTAGTGATTAATTTTATATACAATATAGACAATTAAATTAAATTGTATGTGTTGTCGTTGCTGCTAGCAAGCGTGAAGTGACACATTATTCCACTAGCAGTGCGTACCGCACCCATTCGAAATACCCGCCCTGACCACTGGAGCGTACACATTAACATATCAATGATAAAATAGATGCATTCTAATTCGCCCCGGTACTCAAACGAATACATCAACATTTAGTTGGAATGGAAGGTGAGTTTTGATATGACTTAATTGGCCTACTACATGTACTATAATTTTGTTCTAAGTATGGGGAGACAACATTATTATCATTGTAGGCCGTGTATAATTTCCTGCACACCCATACATAAAATGGTATAGGCCAACTCCGCGCGAAGGCAAGATGGCGGCCAACGACCGTGCTGGTTAGAGATAATTTTTTCGCATGAAAAAAACAGCATTTTTACAAAAGAAATGTAACCTCAAGCACAATGACACTCTTTTGTATCGTGTATATTACAGTGCTATACTTTTTTGACAATATAGAATACGTTTTGGATGCGTTGTCGGTGCTGTGCGTGTTGTCGGTGTGTTGTCGGTAAATAAGCCAATTCGGTATTCCAACTGCGCATGTGCACAACAAGATTCAACAATTTTTCTCAAAAGGATAAACACGGCAGAAAAATGCGCACAAGTAAATGGGGGACGTGGTAACCGAATCTGCATTCTCTGTATTTTCTTGTGAAATCTAAAAGACGATGGGCACTTTGTTCGACTCATTGGTTCGAACAAAAGTTTGGCCACACAAAATACCTGAAAACACCAAAACGTAAACAAAAGATGTTACTTAGTAACTTTAGAACACGACGATCCCTTTAAATTTGCTGGTACCCGCTATGCTTTTGCACGCAATCGATGAAATGTTTATCTCGAAAGGAAAATCGTCAAATCTTCATGTGCGCATGTGCAGTGGGAATACTGAACTGGCTTATATTATAGTAGGACCCCTTTTTACAACATTTTTGCATACCCCTAGAACTATGGGGCTCCCGACGCCCGAAGGGCGGAGCCCCATAGATAGAGAGGGTTTTTACAGGTTAACCGCCGTTAAACAATATAAACCATGCACAAACAAAATACAATTACTCCCATACCGCTGCACGGTCTACCTCATACACATTTTTATGAGTACTTTAATAACTCACCATGCCAGCACCAACCATAAAACCGGTCGAATCTCGCCCAATTTCTGTAAAAAAAGGTGAAAACTATCCCCGTTCCGCAAACGCGACTGTTATGCTACAGTCACACGGCCATGTTACGGACCTGCGGATGCCTGCGTATATTTGGATAATGAAAATGCGTAATTTTTAACCCCAATACGGAAATTTGATCAAAAGTTACCTATATTCTGCGGACGATACGGATTAGTTACGGATGTTACGTATGAATTACGGATGTTACGGGTAAAACCTGCGGATGAACCCATCCGCTGCCAACCCGCTGGCACATGTTACTGACGACTTACGGATGACTTACGGATTTTACGGATGACTTACGGACGAAACGGATGACTTACGGACGATACGGATAAGTTACGGACGATACGGATAAGTTACGCTCGTGTCTGCGCATGTCGGCTTCCTCTGGCGTCCGCACCATCCGCATATAAACCCACGTGGATCGGAGCTTGCTTCAGTCGCATTTCATCAAGTCTGAGATCTAGTTCCAGTAATGGTACAGTCACACGGCCACTTACGGTAGCTGCGGATGCTTACGGATAAAAGTCCGTAAGCATCCGCAAGGATCCGTATCATCCGTAAGCATCCGTATCCATCCGTAATTCAATCCGCAGGATCCGCAGACATACGCAGATCCGCAGCGGAATTTTGAAAATCTCAAAATTTTGCTGCGGATGAAATATACGTAAGCATCCGCAGAATATACATTATCCATACGTAAAATACGTAACTCATACGTAATATACGTAAACTCATCCGCAGGATACGTTAGATACGTAACTGATCCGCACACTTTGTCGGGTGTGCAGTTGCCTGCGGATACATAGGGGTACGTAAACACTATTACGTAGGAGTTACGTATGTTTAACGTATTTTTGACATATATATTGCGGATCTTACGATAGGACTTGCGGTAATTGCGTATGCTTGCGGATGGGATACAAATATTACGGATTGGATATGTATGTTACGGTTGAGATACGGATAATATGCGGAATTTTTACCTATGTCTTTTTCATTTCGGCGGATGTCGCCCATGCCAAATGGTCTTCACTTGGGTATGCAACCCTGGATGCTGCCAGCATCCTCATCATTGTCAGTTCTTCAACTGTAGACTTTCACAGGTCACTCAAGATGGAGAGAGAACGCCGCCTTGTGTTGCTGGATTGTTTGATGGCCATCCAACACAATCAGATGCAGATGAAGATCCTGATGGCCAAGATGCAAGCCATCCTTGAAAGGAGAAAAGAGAGGATGTGTTGGGTTCGTCACTGGATCACATTGCGACCAGACCAGGGTGCCTATGGTAACCTGATGCACCTGCTACGCAATGAGGATGTTCAGGGCTCCCGCATCACACCTGCCATGTTTGCCGAAATGGTCACCCGCCTCACTCCTCGCTTACAGAAGTATGATACCTGGTACAGGAAGGCCCTTCCAGTAGGCTTGAAGGTCGCCATCACCATGCGCTACCTTGCCAGTGGGGACTCCTACCACAGCCTGATGTACCTATTCTATGTACCCCACAACACCATCTCACTCTTTGTGTTGGACGTGTGTCAGGCCATCTACGCTGAGTATGGCGAGGAGACCATCATCAACCCATCTACTCCAGAGGGGTGGAAGGGCATTGCCCAGACCTTCTCCGACCGGTGGAACTTCCACCATTGCCTGGGAGCCTTAGATGGCAAGCACATCCGCATCAAGGCACCCGCGAACTGTGGCTCCCAGTTCTACAACTATAAGGGGTACAACTCGATTGTACTCCTTGCCCTGGTTGATGGCAACTACAAGTTCCGGTGGGTGGAGGTGGGAGCAGGTGGTGCGAGTTCTGATGCCCAGATTTGGAACACGTGCAGTCTAAAAGAGGCAATTGACGATGAGAACATTGGAATACCACCAGATGAGCCACTGCCTCATGACGATCGAGACATCCCTTATTTCGTGATTGCTGACGCTGCATTTGCACTACGCACCACCCTGATGAAGCCTTTTGGTGCCAAGCCACTGACCATGGAGGAGAGGATATTTAACTATAGACTTTCCAGAGCCAGGAGATGTGTGGAGAATGCCTTTGGCATTCTTGCAAACAGATTCCGGTGTCTTCTGAGTGCTATGGCACAGGTGCCTTCCACAGTGGAGACCATCGTCCTCGCCTGCCTGTGCATCCACAACCTCCTGAGAGACCAGGCACCCGCTGAGCAGAATGGCATGATGGACAGAGAAGACGACCAGCACAACATCATCCCGGGTGCATGGAGAGAGGTGGGCGTGCTGGATGACATGCAACAGAGGCTTGCTGGCAACTACACCACCAAGATTGCCAAGCGCCAGCGCCTGTACCTCAAGCATTACTACAATGGCACCGCCGGAGCAGTTCCCTGGCAGCAGCGCATGGCCTAAGCAGTTGGCCAAACATAACAAACAGACAAATCATGCAACTCTTGATGCTTAAATTTGACAACAACAAAATTGAACAAGGTAACGAAAAAACAGACTTACGAGATTTTGGACGCCCACCGACGTTATATGATTTGTGGAGAAATATTGAATAAAGACTTTCTTTGAAAAAAAACCAGTCTGTATATGTGACCCGCTCTACATAAATGAGTCTGATGTAGCAAAAAAAAAATTCGGAGTTATTTATAGGGCTTGAAAGAGCATCTGATAAGCTTCAATTTGATGTATGTCGGAGCGCTATAGAGTACTGCCTTAATTTTTTATGATTTTTTGAAATAATATATTTTTCAAGTGTCAAACAGCCACTTTTAAGAGAAAATTAACGTATCCCAACGATCAAAATAACTGAACTTGAAACAAAACAGTCAACAAAATCCTGTATTAAAACACTTTAAGATTCAAAATTAAGTTTTATTTCGTTTTTTTCTGAAAATATGGATACAAACGAAGCAGAATACACAGCAAAAAAAAATCTAAAAAAAAATCAAAAAAAAAAAAAAATCAATCGCCCTGTACGTGTCAACGGTAATTGCGACATCCGACTCATTTATGTAGAGCGGGTCACATATATGCAAACAGTCTGTATATCTCCAAGCAGTCTGTAAATCTATCAAAGCACATTATGGTAAACATTTATAAAAACAAAGTATTCTGCAAATCATATTTTAAATAATACTGGAGAGTCTCTGTCTCACAAGATAGAACACACATCACTCTAAGTCCTTCAAGAGGCTGCTGAATGAATCTCCTAGTCCCGTCGACTGAGAGGACGGATCTGGCAATGGAGATGCTTCAGGGGTGCCAAGAAACACCGGGGTGTTCGAATCTAAGTCCATGCTTGACTGCATGCTGGGGGCTGACTGAGACCGCTCCTGCCTCACAGCTGGACTGAAAGACAGGGCGGCAGCTCCGGTGGTGGCAGTGGCAGTTGCCGTGGGCACTCTAACAGGGCGTAATTGTGCGAAAGTCTTCTGTGGCAACTGTCCTGGTACAACTAACTGCTGCTGCTGCTGTGCATGTGGCACATGCTGCACCCTGACAATCCTGGTCACCTGGTTGGGTTCTGGGAGGTAACTGAGCTGGGCTGGGGTGAAGGTCGTCTGCCCCTCAGGGATTAGGAAGTCCTGGTCTGCTCTCTGGTACTTCCTCTGCCAGTCTGGCATCTGCTCACAGGAAGTGGAAGAGGTGGAGGTGGAGACAAACTGACTGGTAGAAGGAGGCTGCAAATAAAATGATAACAAATATTAAAGTCATATTTGCTTTTATTTGTATAACAACTTTTGTGATTTTGTCTGGCAGTACTGTCATAAAATACATTTCAAATATTACACACATTTGAAATTGGTAACTTTGAAATTTTAAAGCAAAATTACATTTTAGCGGTAAATCACTTGGCATCTTTGGTAGGTTGAAGACTTGCACTGTTGGCATGTATCATTAAAAAGAAAGAATGATTAAAAGTGATTTTCAACACACCTTCAAGAACTGCTGCTGCTGCTGCTGTGAGGTCTGGGTGGCTGGTTGATCCATAGCGTGGAACAGTGCCATACCCGGCTGTGCTGTCTGTAGTGACTGGGCTGACTGAGCAGACTGGGCAGCTGGCCTCTGACTGGTAACACTGATTTCCTGGAAGTGGTCCACAATCTTGTTGATGTCCCGCCTGAAAGCAAACCAGTGGTCATCAGCTATGCTGGGCAGGATGGACATCAACCACTGGCCATATGTGTGTCTCTCCAGCAGCCTCAGGTCTGTGGGGGGAGGGGCAGCAGTCCCCAGTGCACTCTCCACCCTCTGAGTGATGGCTGAGGAATCAGCCAGACTGCGCCTCATCGCCTCGAGCAGGTCCTCATGCTCCTTCATGGCAGCCCCCCTCCTCCTGTCCCTCCTCCGGGGCTGTGGTGGGGGGATGTCACCAGTCAGCTCTATCCGGCTCTCCTCGTCCGTGCCCTCCTCCTCCTCCTCCTCCTCCTGGACCTCCTCCTGCACCTGCAGCAGAGGTCTGGGCTGCACTCCCTGTAAATACAGGAAACAGAAGACAGATTTACATAAAATTAGGAAAGAGAGCGTGATTAACTAAAAATGTACGTGTGAGACAGGAATTACCAATGCTTGTAAAGTTGAGTAAAATGATTTAAAAATACTAAGTAGTCATCTTTAAAAAAAAAGTTGATTTTGTCCCTCACCCAATAAAATATTGAGCAAAATGCTTTTACAAATACTAATCAATGAAAAATGAAGAACAAAATTAATTTCCGTCCCCAAATGATTACTTACTTTCAGTGTGGTCCGGCCTGGCCTCCTCACCACCTTCTTGGCCAAAAAGCCAAACAGCTCCACACATCTCTGCTGCTGGGGGGTGCAGATCCTGCCACCTGCACCGGAGGGGGGAGGCTTCAGCGCCTTCACAGCAATGTCTTTCAGAGTCTTGATACGGCGCCGCAACTCGGCTGCAGTCAGACCCATCTCTGAAGCCTTGTCATTGCATCCGCCCTGCTTGGTGTCTCGGAGCCTATAGTCCTTCTCCTGCAACATACAGAAAGAAACATTAAATATTAAACATTAAACATTAAATATTGTACCTGAAATGAGTACAGTCAAATAAAAGCAAAGTCTGTGGCCTAGGTTGTCTGTCTCTGAATAACCTTGTAAATTATATTGCATTTCACGTGAATGGTGACAATATTTATTACCAAGATTGCAAAGTTGCAACCTTCCACAGCTAGCAACTTTGCAAAGTAGGTTTCAATTTTTTGGACCCAGTCAGGTGAAATGGGCTGTAAAATAAAATTGAGACTTTGAAAACTTACATTTTTGTCCCACAGCCAAGGGTTCAGCTTGAGCCACTCAGAGATGTCCTCCTCCTGCTCTGGGGTCAGCTTCACAGCTGGGGCCTTGGCTTTCCTCCGCTTCTTCTCTGTCACAGGCACCTCTGACTCTGCCTCATCCTCCGAGTCTGCCTCCTCCTGGGCTGCCTCCGACTGGACCTCCTCAGCATCACTGTCTTCATGGGAATCTGAAAAGAAACAGATGACAAAGTTTTAAACAAAATTGGATAAAGCAGCAAGTATTAACCTGAAAGTGAAATTATTCATTATAACCTGAAACATAGTGAAAATGTGTCAAATAATAAATGCTGCCATCACCATGGAAATATGAGACCACCCCCACCCCCAGCCAAACCCTAAAAAATCCCCACCCCCCAGTCCAACCCAAAGTTTTTTTTTAAAATTTATTGGATTATTTTACAAGTTTAAGAGCCAACAAGCAAAGCTGAGAAATGTTTAAATCTGTGGCACTAATTTCATTCCAAAAATCACCATTTTCAAATTGGCACTAAGTGGCACTAAAAAAAGTGGCACTAAAAAGATAAATGGCACTAAAAAAAGATAAAATAAGAGATGTTTTTTACCTCTACGCTTCCTCTTGTCCCTTGCCTTGCCCTTTTTTCCACGTCCCTTGCCACGGTCATCTTTGGGGGGTGGGGGAACCGTCAGCTCTGCCAGGGATGGTCCCTCTTCTTCTACCACCTTTTGAGCCTCTTCCTCTGCCTGGGGAGGCTGTTGTGGCTGCTCACTCACTGGAGGATTCTTCCTGGTTTTTCTGCTACTTCTTCTGCAAGACATGATGCACACGAAAGTCCAAAAAGATGGAGAAGAAACTGTTGAATAACTGGAACTAGATCTCAGACTTGATGAAATGCGACTGAAGCAAGCTCCGATCCACGTGGGTTTATATGCGGATGGTGCGGACGCCAGAGGAAGCCGACATGCGCAGACACGAGCGTAACTTATCCGTATCGTCCGTAAGTCATCCGTATCGTCCGTAAGTCATCCGTAAAATCCGTAAGTCATCCGTAAGTCGTCAGTAACATGTGCCAGCGGGTTGGCAGCGGATGGGTTCATCCGCAGGTTTTACCCGTAACATCCGTTATTCATACGTAACATCCGTATCCGTATCCGCAGGCAACTGCACACCCGACAAAGTGTGCGGATCAGTTACGTATCTAACGTATCCTGCGGATGAGTTTACGTATCTTACGTATGAGTTACGTATTTTACGTATGGATAATGTATATTCTGCGGATGCTTACGTATATTTCATCCGCAGCAAAATTTTGAGATTTTCAAAATTCCGCTGCGGATCTGCGTATGTCTGCGGATCCTGCGGATTGAATTACGGATGGATACGGATGCTTACGGATGATACGGATCCTTGCGGATGCTTACGGACTTTTATCCGTAAGCATCCGCAGCTACCGTAAGTGGCCGTGTGACTGTACCATTACAAGATGGCGGATAGCTCGTGCGTAATTTAGCCGCAGCTGCATGCGCATTACCCTTACGAAAATGTCCTGTGGTACTCCTGTGGTATACCACACAAATACCACAGGACGGTCAATTACCACAGACATTTGTGTGGTATTTTACCACAGGACATCTCTGCCCTGTGGTATTCCTGTGATACTTACTTAGATACCACACAAGTTACCACAGGACAGTAAAAAAAAATGAATTTGTGTGGTAATTTACCACAGGACATCTCTGTCCTGTGGTATTCCTGTGGTACTTACTTAGATACCACACAAGTTACCACAGGACAGTAAAAAAAAATGAATTTGTGTGGTAATTTACCACAGGACATCTCTGCCCTGTGGTATTCCTGTGATACTTACCTAGTTACCACACAAGTTACCACAGGACAGTAAAAAAAAATGAATTTGTGTAGTAATTTACCACAGGATATCTCTGTCCTGTGGTACTTACTTAGATACCACACAAGTTACCACAGGACAGTCACACAAAATGAAATTGTGTGGTAATTTACCACAGGATATCTCTGTCCTGTGGTACTTACTTGGATACCACACAAGTTACCACAGGGCAGTCATACAAAATGGATTTGTGTGGTATTTTACGGCAGAACATATTTTCCCTGTGGTATCCCTGTGGTACTTATTTCGAAGCCATGTTACCACAGGACAGAATGCAAAATAAATTTGTGCGATATTCTTTTGGTACATTTTTACATTGTACAAAAATGTACATGTACTTGGATACTGCACAAGAACATGTACATGGGATCCCACATATGTGTCCTGTGGTACTTTTGCATTCACCATATAGATTTGTCAGAGTACGACACAATTTGTGTAGTACAATGTAATGTTAACACAGGATATCCCAGTCATGTGGTACTCTCATGGTACATAATGTACTGATCATTGGCGTATTACTGTGATTTAATTGTGGTACCTTTTTTTTTTTTTTTTTTTTTGGGGGGGGGGGGGAGATAACAATGGCAACTGATGTATTTTTTTTGTTAAATGTTTTAATTGTAATATGTAGAGGGGCATTTAGGAGGGGGGGGGGGGGGGGGGTGGTCCTCCAACCTAATTTTGTAACTGTAATTTACACTACAATTAAAACAAAAACGATGAGACCAATTTTGTTTCATGCAGTACATGTATAGTACTGGATTTGTTTTATTCAAGGAAATGTACACTGTTTATGCAGATATCTAACGAAACAAATACATGTAAATGTACAAGAATACTGTAAGTACATGTAATGCATGATTAGTGGATTTTGTTATTGTTTTATTATTTGATATGGTATACTTTAACCCCAGTTAGTTATTGATGAGAAAGTACACCAATCATGCATTTATTGAGGCAAACTGTGTCCTAAAAGTGGTAATTTATTTGATTTCTCACCTATAAAATTGCGTGTACACGCAGTCTTTAAATCCTCATAAAATTGGAAGTATGTACGGTATAAAGGTGGTTTTGGTACCAAATGAAAGCTGTATGTGTACTAAATAGATATAACAAATCTCACTTTTCAAAAAAACAACACTTATGTCTGGTTTTGTGGGAGCAGGTCACATATGTTAGTTGTTACACAAATAGTACAACATTGATCAAACAGTTTGTGCCAGGATTATTTTAACATTAACCAGACGTGGGCTTGTTTTTCAAGAACCTCGATCTAAGACGGGTTCAACTTCAAGCCAGTATATGTGACCAAGCACATCAACATCAGGAATAAGTCGGAAAATGACTTTTTGATATATGTCCATAGTAAGAAAGAAGATTTCATAAGCTTTCTAAGGATACCCATTACAAGCCAGTAGCTTAAACGTTATTGGCTGAGCTACAGGCTTGTGTTGAGTATCATTACAAATCTTATGAAATGTCAAATCTTACCATGTACATATCTCAAAAAGTCCATTTCCGACTAACTCCTTATTTTGATGTGCTGGGTCACAATATGTGGAAGCACATCCTGATATGCTCGCTGCGAGCCACGCTAACAAATATATCCGGCCTTGTTCAATCGCAACATGTTTATCCGTCATCCGTTTGGAATTCTGGAAAAACTTTGAGTTTATACACGCCCACCGACGCAAACTGGTCAAGCACAAGGTGTTTATTACCAGCTGCGTTTTCGTATAATAGACAGATCTAGTAATTTGCGCCCATTGTGGGCAATTGCCACATGTTCTTTTCCAATGACTCAACAGTGTATGTGTATGCTAAACATAAATCACAAATGTGATTGGTCAGAACACCAAGGGGCGTCATCACTTACTGGAACAGTCCTTTTACTTTGCTTGCTAATCAGACTCGAAAGTATTGCAAAGTGGAGCTATAAACATCTTCCCGTTATCATAAATTACCACACATTTTTGTTTCACATCCTTGACAAACTTACTTTTAGTTCCTAAGGAAAGATTGACTTCATGGATTAAGCCTGCAGAATTGACACCTATCCGAGTGTCTTGAAAAACATAAGTATTTGTTTTAGCAAGTGCAGTATATACAACTAACAGACTTTGTCGGCATCGGCAAAATACATCTTGGGGGCAAATACATTCAACCTTTACCACTATTATGTGTTCAATTATACCAAATGATCCATCTTTAAACTGCACACCATAATCAATCCTGCGGTTAGAACGAGAGTAAGACTTGCAGCAGTACATGCAGCGATCTATCAGTAACCGTTTATAAAACATACCTCTTCTGTTGTGAATGTCATGACCAAGCAGTTGCCTAATAGATGCTATCATACGCATAGGAAGTTGCTGCTCTACAAAGCTTCCTAGGAGAATTTAACCTCCCAATTTAACAGCACTTTTTGGCAAAACACTACTACACATCCACAATCGCTTAACATAATCTTTCACTGGCAGGGGTGCATTATGGAGTGCTTGAAGGAATTTTGGAACACTTCTCCAAAGAATGAAAGAAGCTGAAATTTGCTCTGGAACATGTTGAGTACCGTGAAAAAACTTCAACAGTTTTCCGTTATTAGCCTCAAAAGAAAAAGCTGAAGCTGCCCAAAGTGGTCCCCACTCATTAACAGAAGCGGCTAGGTGAGTGAGGAGATGAACATTGAAAGAGACATACTCCTTACCATAAAGTGTCTCAACCCCAATGACAAACTTTGTAAGCGCTATTTCAGCTTGGTCAATCATTCTCCTAGAAACCTTTGTCTGCAACAGAGTATGAATTCCAAACACCAGTAAACACCAATGCTTAAAGTGCTGGTTTGGCAGCAATCCACAAAGAATAAATGGTGAGTAATATAGCAGAAATGACTTCCACTCTGTGGCTTTCCAATAACTGCGTGTGGCAATATATCTAGGGGCACGGCTCAACTCTCTAGGCGGCTTCATATTTAGTAATTTGTGATCGATGTGGCAAACACTAGTGCCTAAGTACCACTGGGCTTGATGGTTACTAGAATCAAGCCAAAGTTTTACAAACTGCCTTACTACACCCAACAAAACATAGTGCATATAATCGGGTACAAATCCAGTGATGATGTTGAAAAGAGGCAAGAAAAGAAGCAGACATGGACCTTTAACTCCATTTACTGGTTGGTCAGGTGTGGCTTATACTGCATCATCCTCCCACTGCTCTTGAGAGCGAGTCTCAGGCTCAGGATCATCGTAAGGGTAACAACGTACATATCCTGCACCCTTTCCAACAACTTCCCCTGGATGTAAACACCAATCACACCCAAACCGTCCATTGAACTGCATGCAGTTCCTTATGCACGGCCTAGCTACTGAATCACATGCACCTGTGAGGAAAAACACTTTCGAGTGGACTGTCTCTGTGGTTACAGGGTTTATCCAGTCAAAGCCTTCTGTTGCTAATTTTTCTGCCTCATTTAGTACCGGTGTGAACAGTGTGTTCATCTGAGGTTTACTTGGCCCAAACCACAGCCCAGTGAAGAGAACATGTTTACGTCTGATCTTGGGAGGAAGTTCATTTACACTAACTTGTATTGGCCAAATAGAAAACCCAGATGATTTGAATACTGGAACACCATCACAGTTCCAAAGAAGTGTAAAGTCATTTGGACCAAGCTTTCCCTCTCGCATAAGACTCTGTATGGCATTGCCATCCAAAATATCTCCAAGTACATCATTGTTTCTTCTAGATTTTTCAACACGGCAGACTGCAATGTCTTTGTTCTCAAAGAGGTCTTTCAACTGAGATTCTAGTGGAATGTACAGAAGGAATTTTCCACTTTTCCTGTTTTCAGAGGCATTAAATTCTACCTGGCATGCTGCATTAGGACAACTTTCTAGGTTCTCACCTGAGCCTATATATGTCATACAAGATTTACAGTAATAGTGAATTTCTATTTTCCCTTTAGTACCAGAAAAGGATTTGTTAAACAAAAACTTTGTGGCTGGTGTTAATCCAGGAACAAGCTGATTAACCAGAATAAGTAGGTCTTGCAGTGCTTCACCAGTTAGGTTGTGACGCAAAACATAGGTCAGTAACATAAGTACAGCTTGTTCCTGGTTGACATGACCTCCCGGTATTGCTGGGTCCTCTCCTGGGTCCTCTCCTGGGTCCTCTCCTGGGTCCTCTTCTGGGTCCTCTTCTGGGTCCTCTTCTGGGTCCTCTTCTGGGTCCTCTTCTGGGTCCTCTTCTGGGTCCTCTTCTGGGTCCTCTCCTGGGTCCTCTCCTGGGTCCTCTCCTGGGTCCTCTCCTGGGTCCTCTCCTGGGTCCTCTCCTGGGTCCTCTCCTGGGTCCTCTCCTGGGTCCTCTCCTGGGTCCTCTCCTGGGTCCTCTCCTGGGTCCTCTCCTGGGTCCTCTCCTGGGTCCTCTCCTGGGTCCTCTCCTGGGTCCTCTCCTGGGTCCTCTCCTGGGTCCTCTCCTGGGTCCTCTCCTGGGTCCTCTCCTGGGTCCTCTCCTGGGTCCTCTCCTGGGTCTTCTCCTGGGTCTTCTTCTGGGTCTTCTTCTGGGTCTTCTTCTGGGTCTTCTTCTGGGTCTTCTTCTGGGTCTTCCTCTGGGTCTTCTTCTGGGTCTTCTTCTGGGTCTTCTTCTGGGTCCCCCACTGGGTCCTCCACTGGGTTTTCACCTGGGTCAGAATGCTGGGGGGAAAAAGTTAAAAAAGTCTATACATTGTGTGAACACAGGGTAAAGAAGAACAAATACTCAAGGGAAAACACCTTTAAAATTGTTTTTATCTATACATGTGCATCAGTTAATGTACATGTACATGTACACTTGTGAAGTGTGCGTACTAGATGGAGTCTAACTTGTCCAAACGGAACCTGTAAATTTGAATCGGAATTGACTTTGCAACTTGGGATGTACATGTACACTTGGAAAATTGTAAATACTATCTTCAAAGGATTTTTAAAATGCTCAACTAACCACGTGCACTGAAATTTTGGTGAAATTTCATTTCCACCAAAACTTATTATTTAAGATTTACAATTGAACCAGTTGGCGCCGAAGGACGTATATATACACTCGCAAAGTTTTCCCCGAGTCAAAATGGATGACGCATAAACACGTCATGAGCAAGGCCGGAAAAGTCTGTCAGCAGCATACAAGGACGGAAAAACGTGGGTGTGCTTCCCGGTACCATCGGCCTGATCCCACCTTGGATCGAGTTTCGGTAAATATTAGGAATTGATAATTAATTTACATTTTCTTGAAAACCAAAGCACAACAGATGCGGTGCCCTCATAGTTATTCACTTACAACTAAGTAAGGTATTTCATAATAACTCAGCAGTTTAGTTTTCTGACTGTACAGCTACATGTATGTAATTAATTATAGCATACCACATTGGTTGCCAAGTCGTCACTGGGCATTGTGCCGTCTCCATCAGAGTCATCACTGGACCCACCGTGCTGTTCTGTCCTATCTGCATCGAGCAATCTGTTGTTGTGATCTTCATTTCTCTGAAAAAGAAATAACAGTATTACTAACTATGTGTACAAACTTAAATTTGTTGAGTTGCCCAAACAATGCCCAAACACAGAATGATTGGGCATTGTGTACATGTAGTCATAAAGTTGGTTTAGTCACTTAATTTTTTAGTGTGCCCATAAGCATGGATGTTCGTAAAATATAAAAAAAACAGGTTCAATTTTCACAGGTTGACATCAACAAAAGTCGATAACGAAAGTTGACTTTCGTTATTATGGTGCACCGGTACTTGGGCCTTGGGCAGACATGATACCATCTTTTTGGGATAGACTTTACTTTGTGTTGTTTAGTTACAAATATTCTCGTTTAGGCCTATTTAGGTACTATTACTAGTACTATTGGGGCTAGACCCCTTAACGTGGCGATACACTGCCACGCTTTGATTAATTTTAAACACTACATTTATCTATTTCCCGATAAAAATTGCTATGTCTTTTGCAGCAACAATTTTGTCTCATTTTACTCTTTATTGATGCATATTGCTCTTTTACACCAACAGCTGCAAAAAATAGCACCTTTCGTTTCTAAGAAATTCAATGAAAAAAGGTCGAGTCTGATACAAACGTGTTGCCTTTTTCAAGTGAAGATGTTCCGGCAATCGTGGCTAACCAAAATGTTTTTGGTTCGCCTCGATTGCCGGAGGATCTTCACTTGGTGCCCCGAATATGTTTACGTGGGAATGGCGGTAGTGTAGTAATAGTATGGCATGGAGAGACTTCACCATCCAGCCGGGATCAGACTTTTTGCCGCACACGGTAACCTCGCTGAATGGAATACAGGTCAACTCGTACGCGAGCCAACTCGTACGCGACAAACTCGTACAAGTAGAGGAGACAACTCGTACGCGAGCCAAATAAAAAATCAAAAAAATACTAATCAAATGAAAACATTAGTCTAAAAATATATATTATTAAAATGTATGTCAAACGATGATTACGAAATTAAAACCAAGATGTATAAACATCGCCACTTCGCCCCATCGCCACTTCGCCCCATGCTGCGCGCGTCGGTCAGCATGAATTTTAAGAGGTTTTTACTTTCTATGAAATACGGATTCATTGGTGGTACATGTAATAATTATTATATGATATCATTGGAGGGCGACAACCAATAAAAGGGAAAATGAGTCAAAGAACTCCCCAAACCATGCCCAAACTACTATCGGCCGTCCTCAAACTACTATAGCAACTCAACTTTGCTGAACATTGAACATAATAATTATATGAACCCCTCAATTTGTTTCTTAATTGTAGAATTTGCTCAGGATTTTAATTTCATTAAGAATCTTTAGATTTTTTGGGGGATTTCATCACAACTTTCCCTAGGCCTATCTTTTTTTCATTTCATTCGAAATTCGTTGGAAAGAAAGAAATTAATAAATTAGGACATTTCCTTAAAAGTGGAATAGATAGGGACAGTGGGAATCGCGTTAATCCATATCACGCGCGTCACTAATTTAATTAGATGACGATGTTATATCTAATTTAATTAGATGACGATGTTATATCTTTTCTTCAAATACATCTCCCAAAGACATATTAACTAGTTTCAAACCTCCCATTTGGGTAATTCGAGACATGTGAAGGAAGTTTGCGCTGTCTCTGTCAGGTAAAAGTGTGAAAAAGTGTTGTAGATGTTTTGTACTGAGGCAAGATTCACTGATATCCTGGACGTTAGTCGCAACGGGGCGAATTGGCGATGGGGCGAAGTGGCGATGGGGCGAAGTGGCGATGGGGCGAAGTGGCAATGGGGCGAAGTGACACGGGGCGAAGTGGCACGGGGCGAAGTGGAAATGGGGCGAAGTGACTGTAAAGCTAATAAACAATAGTAAAATATTACATGAATGTCTTTGTACAAAGAAATGTCCTAAGTTTATTCTTAAAAACCGAAAGAGTATGAGACTGAACAGACTGAATCCCATTCAAATGTACATCGTTACATTTAATGGAATTCAAATTGTTGACGAAAATTTTCACAAGGCTAAAGGTTAATATTGCCAAAAAGGTTAATAATATCAAAAAGGTTAAATAATGCCAAAAATCGTACAGATTCGCCTTGGATGCCCCAGAGTATCTGCATTTTTAATTGATAATTGCCACCCGTACCCCGTGAAGCACAATTCGCACTTTGATAGGCACATTTGCAGAATCTCTTAGCTGAATATGCGAATACATGGTCACGGTTGATTCCCTTCAATGAACATTGATAGGCACATTTTCAGAATCTCGTAGCTGAATATTCGAATACATTGTCACGGTTAATTACCTTCAATAAACATGCATTCACATGGTGGATGATTGTCCCTCTCTGACACTATTACTGCGTATCCTCACAGCCACTAAGGTAAATTTGATTTGACTTGAATTGGCTTTTTCTCGATCTTCCCTATTCAAAAAACACACGTATACCTTTAAAAAAATTGTATGGAGGTTTAAAAATACTACGGTAGTGTCCTTTTAACTTCTTCAGCTCCTACTTTTGAATAGTACACGTACATGTATAATCCATATTATACTGTCGGACTTGCAGGCAACGAGCTCTACTACGCCGGGAAGGGAGCAGAGAGACGACTGGTTGTTATGGACGAGGGAAGACGGATGGAGATCTTCCGCGAGTGCCACGACTCGGCCTTCGGGGGTCATTTTGGGCAGAAAAAAGACCCTTCTGAAGATTGAGGCGAGGTTCTACTGGCGGACAATGACAACAGATGTGAATCAATGGGTATGTAAAGGGGCAATATTAACTGAGCAAATATTGAAAAAGTTACTGACATTGTAATCGTGTGCGTAAAATCAGATGAAAACTAAAATGTACAATTCAGGCCTAATCATCAGAATATTTGCATGCAAATAATGTAGATCTCTCATTCTGCATAAATCTCTATTCTGTATTAAAATGAACTTGTTCATGTTGTAGATTCACCAGTGTGTCAAGTGCCAGGGGATGGAGAAGATTAAAACCGCTGCCCCGGAGTTTCAACCCAACTTGGCCCTTGGGTCATGGTTGGGATTGACCTCATCGGCCCATTCAAAGAGTCGAGGGCTGGCAACCGGTATGTCCTGACCCTCACAGACTACTACACCAAATGGCCTGAAGCAATGTAATAACAATAATCCGGAGATGTATTTTCGTGACGTGTTAATGCGTCATCCATTTTAAATCGTAAGAAATTTGTGTGTGTATACACGTCCTCCAGCGCAAACTGGCTCGGTAATGTTGAAATAATCCGGGCACGAACTGGTCAAGGGTTATTCTGTACATGTATATAATAGGGTTAAGATATGTAAATATAGTAGTTATTTAGCTTTGTTGCATTAGGTATACGTGTATAACATTAACCCGGGATTATTTTGACATTGACTGGACCCAGACGTGGGATTGTTTTTCCATCAAAATCGATCTCAGTTCAATGCAACTTGCAAGTTCAACTGATGAGTCATGAATTTGACGAAAGGGCAATTAGCAGCATTGAAAATTGTACACATTTGTGGTTCATTTTGACTAAGGTTATATTTATTTCAGTTCAAAGTTTTTACAGCTAAAACAAATAAAAAACATTCCCCCAAATTCAAAATCTTAATGAGCTGCTGGTTGGCCTCTTGAACAATGCATGTCATGTTTGAGTTAAACTGGTGTCTGCCTTTATTAGGGTTCGTACAGGCCTGCTGTGAGCTACATGTGCCATGTTTATTGGCGACAAGTTGTATTGGTTTATTTATAATTATACATTTACATATTATAATTATACTGTACATGTATTCCTGTAAAGTTTGCATATTAAAATTAAATTTGAAACAAGTTTATTTGTTCAAAGAGTCTAAGAGATAGTAAAAATGTTCACTGTACTGTTCTTTTTTCCCAGAGAGAAAGGAAGTTACAGTATTGAATGAGTAACTCAATAAAAAAAATAGAAACCAAACACAATGATGTACTGTCTATTCATGCCAATTACCGTTTACTTATACTGTGCGTTTACAAATCCTGCTAAAAACTGTCCCATCCTGCCAAATACTGTCGGTTTATTAATTAATACAGATCCTGCTAAAAAGTAAACTGTCCCTCGAGTCTAGTCCTGCAATACTGTCCGTTTATAATACAGATCTTGCCAAATACTGTCCGTTTATAACACAGATCCTGCTAAAAACTGTACCATAAGTCCTGCCAAATGCTGTCCGTTTATAATACAGATCTTGCTAAAAACTGTCCGACCCTGCCAAATACTGTCCGTTTATAACACAGATCATGATAATTGCTATTGCTAAAAGTAAAACTGTACTACGACTACGAGTCCTGCCAAATACTGTCCGTTTAAAATACAGGTCCTGCTAAAAACTGTCCGTTTATAATACAGATCCTGCTAAAAACTGTCCCATAAGTCCTGCCAAATACTGTCCGTTTATAACACAGATCTTGTTAAAAACTGTCCTAAGACTAAGTAAGAGTACGAGTCCTGCCAAATACTGTCCGTTTATAATACAGATCCTGCATGCCAAAATACTGTCCATAGACTGCGCGCGCGCGCCCGGACACTATTTTGCATCGGACACTATTTGGCACGTATTACGTGCCAAATAATGTCCGGCCTCTACTGCGCATGCCCAGCGGACACTATTTCGCACCGGACACCTTTTGGCACGACACCGGCAAGATAGGTCCGAAAGGTCTGCAGGGTGTCGTCGGAAGTCCTGGTCAGACTGGTGTCAAAGGTCAGAAGGGTGAGCCAGGGGAGACACCAGATGACTCCAACCAGCGGGTAGCATTCACCGCGGTGAGGACGAGCAACTCTGATACCTCTACGAGTCACGACACCCGTTTGCCCTTCCAGCAGACCGAGACGCTTCTGCCGGGTACCAGCTTCGATCTCGGGACCGGCACGTTCACGTGTACTGTGCCGGGCACCTACGTGTTTACGTTTTCTGTGAACAAATATCCTTCCAGCAGCAGCCTGTCCGTTCATCTCCGGAAGAACGACGACTATGTTGTCTCTGGCGCTAGCAATGTCGATTTAAGTCACAATGAGCAGGTGCCTGGGAGCGCGGTGCTGGTTCTGCAGCGAGGAGACACGGTGGGGCTTACCATGTACGGTAGGGTGTATAGTGGTTCCCCCTATCACTACACCTCATTCAGGGGCTTCCTCCTTTACCCCGAATAAATAATAAATAATTGCTGAAACAATAGTCGTATTAAAAAGGAATAATATTCAATGTCATATTAATTAATATTTGTTAAGCGTCTTAGTCTTCATAAAAAGTTTCAAAACACCTTACCAACCGACATAAAAACTACATGAAAAACAATTTAATCAAAAGTAATATTTGTATAGAACTTGTTTTATAGGTTGCGTATGTTTTTATTCCACACTCGACACTTGTCGCAATAGCTAAAATACATTTGGTGTTTAATTCTAAACCTTGTTTCAATACGATTTAATGCAGATAATTAGTTGTACAATGAACTATCGACGTACTAATAAATATCTTACTTATTTGAAAGAAAACAAATGATTCTAGGCATCCAGCAAAATGATTACGGTTTATATCGTGTAATTGTTCAAAATTGTTTAAACAAATTCACAATCGCCCGCTGACGAATGCGACAAAACATAATAATAACTGCCCGACTTTGGTTGAAAAAGAATGCCTTTTTTCTTGCTTTTCTCGGCATCCATGATTGTAAAACTTCGGACAGGTCAGTTAAACGATATTTACTATAAAATACAACCGAACCCCCCAAATCCACCCATTCATAATAATTTAAGCAATTACCAATGGTGTATCCTAGTCCTTTAAATGTTCATACATGTCCGCCATATAAACATATCGTTACTGAATAAACATATTTACCCATTCTATGTTGTTTCCTTCTTCTTTTTTTTAATCTACAATTTACTGTTTTTAATATTCATTTTTAATAAAATGTTCAGATATACTGATACCAGTGCAGCGTAACTGGAGGTCCAAGGTTCAAACCCAGCTAAAGTCAATGTATGAATACAAAATAGAATATTTTGCTTCAATTCCCAATTTGTAAGCATTTAATAGCATCTGTATAAATAAAAAAGTAAGGTAGAATATTAGCATTTGCTCTATTTGGTATAAATTAAATGGCTATACTGTACGTGCACATGATAAACTCTATTGTTATAAACCATTCGGCTGTGCAATTAACTGCAAGTATAAAGCGTTTGATACTTTGTTAGTTAGCAATTCTAAGATTGCTGGGATTTTAAGTATGAGCTTCATGACCTCTCAGTTTTCGGTTTTCACTTCACTCTAAACTTATCTCTCGGTATGTCATAGTCCCACTCTCCCTTCAGTATCATGTTAGCTGCCATGTGGCTGATCTCATCCGAGCACTTGGCCCCGACCCCGTTACCGCCAACGAGCACGCCAAGCCCAGGGCCGACCATGTCGCAGTAGAGTAGCCGCGTAGGTGTGGTGGTAGTCACGCAAGTATCGGTGTGAATGGAAAGTGGCTTCAGATCTGCAACGGTAATAAAAAGTGTTGCATCTTTTTCGGTTTAATATCCAAAGGCAATCACGGCAACTTGATGAAAAGGCGACAAAAACATAGGACGAACATTTTTGAATGGATGCATAGTTCCATTTCAATATGCTGCACTTCACTGGATATACTTGTAATAAATTTGTGATTTACTTTTGTTTTATCCCACCGTTTTGTAAAACCTGCCGATAGTAATTATTGACTAGTTTTGTGGTGACGGCGCTCAATATAACGGGGCACTACGATTCCTCGCATTAAATTACACCTTGTGAAAAAGCTCACAGGACGTGTCGCAGCTGCCTTGCGGCGAAATGGCTGCATCGAGCTGTATACTGCCCACGGAGCCGAGATGGTATTTGGAATGTTTTGTGTGCCCAATGAGCAGGGGTAATAACATTGTAGAGACACAAGCGCCAGTATTGTTGGATACGTGCGCTTTACAAATATTGTTATTGTTATCTATAGTTTTTACACAGTAATAAGATCGATGGAGTCCCGCGGATCACCTACCAGGAATTATGCCTTGTAGGCACTGCAGGAGTCTATCTGACGTTGGTTGATCACCGTGACCAAAGTACCAGGCCTTCATTTGCTCCTTAGTTGTCGTATCTTTCTCACCCACTTTACCGTGACCTATTTTCAGGTACCACTTACCTACAAAACATTTGGGGAAAGAAAACAAAATTTAGCTACATGTATTCAATAGGAATAGTATGGTGGTTTCATTGGGACTAACAAATGATCAGCGCGGACGCCAAGCACAAGTTCTCCTCTCGCTTGGTTGCAGCAAGTGAGTTAGGGGAGACTTGGGTTTGAGTCACCAAACATTGAGTCTGAGTCAGAGTCCCAGTCACCACTGTCGAGTCTTGAGTGCGAGTCCTGAATCAAACAGGTAGAGTCCGAGTCTGAGTCATAAGTCAAATGGTTGGGTCTGAGCAATATTTATTGGTATTTGCCAGAGATTCAGTAAGAATTCAAAATCCAAATTCAGTAAGAATCAAATATCTATATTACTAAAATTGGAAATTCATAGCTATTTTCCCATTCATAGCTATTTTATAGCTATTCCTATTTTGCAATCTATAGGTTGGTTGCGCACAAACATTACCGTTGTGACTTTGAATTTACAAGGCGGGATTCAGACCTATACACGTCATGCATATCATTTGCATATCTCAGGAGGGAATCTCAGGAGGTACGCAAGATTCGCTGCTCGTAATACTGGACACCATTTGAAGTCTAGGAACCAGACTAGGCTAGACATGGGAGGAGTGTGTTTACTCATAAAGATGTCAAAATCCAGCTGGATTATCTAATGGCCTGTTCTCTTAATGATTACATTCATTAGTCACATATACATGGTAATATTTACCGTTTGGGTACGCCGGAATCGGTGGCAAAATGTAGCAGTCTTGTCCCAAGTCCGTTTCTCCCTCATGAACGTCTAAGGAAGGCATGCACTGGAGCCTGTCCCTGTCATCTTCTATCAACTACAGAAGCACCACGACTTGAGACTTGGCCGTTATATCAAGTTGCAACCCAGTGGGTAGTAGGTCTTCCACAGCAGTTGAGGCCCCAGTGCGGAGCAAGACTTTCTTATCATTGATGGTCCTGTCGGCTTCGGTGGCTAGTGTAAATACGATGTGATAGATCGTCAACGAGGTCGTCCAATATTCTGCATCCTTGGCGCTGAGCCAAGGTCTGCTGGGCAAAAAGGAGCTTCTGCGGGCTCAGATGATGACACTGATCCCTGTCTGGTTGGCACCATCGAGTAGCTTACGGCCGAGGGAACCATCGTGTGCAGTCAGCCACAACACCCCAACGTCCCTGTAAAAATGTATCCCTACAGAGAAAATGATAGGTAACCAACTATTTAAGGTGACATGTGATTAATGGCTGTTGACCGGTTCCCAGCTGTCAAATCGTTTCCATTTTTATGCCTGATTTTATGAATGTTTATGGTTTCGTGTGTAATTTTCTATTCTTCTCATATATAATAAATAATAATAATAATAATAATAATAATAATAATAATATATAATAATATATAATTATTGTATTTGTTTAACCCCGCACATATCGACCTAACTTATCGTACTTTGCTCGTTACGTAATACCTTCACCTCCAAAGTTTGTTTATTATGTTTGTAACCTTTATTCTACAATACGTAACAATATACCCTTGTGGACAATGGTTATGGTAATTTGCGGTTCCATTTGTTATGGTAATTTATTTGTAGGACGCTTTTGAAAATGTGCAACACAGATGTGAAATGTGTATGCTAAGTAGTTTTGACAGTATAAGTTGGACATGTATGGTGATTATGGGTTAGTCGAGAATTGTGCGTCCTGAGAGAGAGAGAGAAAGGTGTCTAAGTTTGTGACATACTGTTGCGTTGCCGCCGCCCCTAACCAACAGGCGTGTGGGTACAGCCACCGCAGGTACAGGGCCGGCCAACCAAAACGTTGAGGCCGCGAGCCACTGTTCGTACTGTACTAAGGTACGACGACTTCAACACTCTCATCGTAGTTTGACCAGGCGACACACAGCGTCAGCTTTTCTCCAGAAATACCGTAAGTTGTATTTAAGTGTTGATGATTCAAACGGGTTGATATTTTTGCAATTTAAAAGTACTTGTGTTGATTTATTTGTATTTACATACGTTTTATAAAGAACATCAGTTTGTACTGTTTTGGGTTATTTTAATATTTTATAGATAACCATTTTCCTCTGGTTTGGAACAACCCCCAATTCCCCGTGAAACTGCGTCCAGTCGACGGCAGGGGTGCCCACGACCCATCGGACAATGACGGCGTCAAGGACGACCGTTGGTTGATACACCTACGAGCCGATCAATGAGGGCAGGTTGCGAAGGTCCAAACTGAATATTCCGAGTTGCTTTGAAGCCATGCTCTGATGTAGTGGCGTTTAAAAAGTTGATTTTATTTTGCTGAAAAGTCGTTGACTTTTAATTTACTTTGCTTTCATTTACCAGTTTGGTCATATTTAAGGATTTGATTTGTATAATTCATTTGCTGGTGTGAGGGCTTGCTTGCTTGCTAATTATTTTGCTTATTAACCTGTTTACTTCTATTTTGATTCGAAAAGTTTTCTCCGATATAATTTATCCGAGTTGAATTCTGTTACATTTCTGTTACGTTTCAGAGTTTCACTTAATTCGTTTGTTTGAGGGAAATACTGATCTAATTACTTATTACTTTGAGCATATCCCTCCGTTTAACCTTGCCTAATGTTGTACATTTTGTAAATAATTTAATTCCTTACAATTAAATCGAACTATTCTCTTTAATTAAATATATATATTTTGTTACCGATTTTAAAACTGTTTCCCTTTTGCTTTATTTATTGGGTTCACGACAGATCTATCGGTGCAATTGGTTTGTCCGGGAAATTAGTTGACATTTGGGGGCTTGTCCGGGAATTGAATTAAACGAAACGGGGAAATTGATAAGAAAAATCGAGTGTTCTGTCTTGAGCTACGGTAAAAAAATAAAATAAAAAAAACAGTTTATTTTAAATTTAATATTGCATGTGACATTAACTGTTGACCATTTTGTTTTGTATTTTGTGTATCTCTTTGCATTGCTGTATAAGGTACCATGGTGTCAGACTGACTGCTGCTGTGGAGTCTGGTCATTTCCATCCTGATGATCGCGAGTGTATCGTGTATCCTTTTGCTCGTTTTGTTGGTTATAGGAGGCGAGATCCCAGCATACAGTATGGACGGTGAGATTAGGGAGTTGAGAATTTTAGGTGAGAGTTGTGGGTTTAATGGACAAGAACTGTTAGATTTCGTCCAGGACGAACGCGGAAGAATACAAAGTAGTCGTAGGGACGACCGCGCGGACGGCTTAGAGTTAAGGAGAACAGAGGCCGAAATGAAAAGAAACGAACTTGAATGTCTAAAATTACAACTCGCATTATGCAATCTTAAGGAGGAAAAGAGTTTGGAAGAGACACCGAGTCATAACCCAAAACCTAAGACCCGCGTACCTAAGTTACCCCCTTTCGACGATACACGCGATGACCTAGATGCATACTTGCAACGCTTTGAACGCTACGCAAAGAATCAGTATTGGGAAGAAGGGGAATGGGCAATCAATTTAAGCGCCCTTTTGAAAGGTAAAGCACTCGACGTGTACTCGCGCTTAAGTTCCGACGATTCAAATGAGTACTCGAAACTTAAAGACGCTCTTCTCAAGCGATTTCATCTAAACGAACATGGGTTTAGAGAGAAATTTCGATCGGCTAAACCCGAGAGGGACGAAAGTGCACCCCAATTTGCCGTTCGCCTTGTTATTTTCTGATAACGCGTTGGGTAGACATGGCAAAGATAGCAAAAGATTACAACGCCTTTAAAGATTTGTTGCTTCGCGAACAATTTATGAATTCTTGTGGCGAACAGGTGGTACTTTTCTTGAAGGAACGCAACCCCACAAACGTAACGGAAATGGCACGTCTAGCGGAACAATACGCAGATGCGCATGGTGGTTTTGTCTTGTCACAGACTAGGAAACCCCCGCAATCGCAGTTCTCTTACAGGCAACCTACTGAGCATAGGCAACATAATGAGCATAGGCAAACTAATCGACCGCCAAATTCGTCAAACTTCGGCAGGTACCAGGTACCAAGCAATTCAAATGTAAGTTCGAATAGAGAAAAGTTCCAGCGCACCTGTTTCCTATGTGGAAAAGTAGGGCATATTGCGCGTGACTGTCGGAATAAGCCGCGAAGTGTATCTAAAGTCGCAAGTGTCATTGCCTCCGCGATTACCGGTTTACTCACCAATGAGAATGATCCTGTCGATACCAAGGAAACTGATTCTCCTCCAAACACCATGTCTAGAGTAGATTACAGTCGAGATAGAGATCCGGAAACGATTGCATACTTGATGACAATACCTAAACTTACGTCGCTTGAAAAATGTTGTACACAAGATGGTTACGCCACGTTAATATGTGGACATGAACTACCGGTTATGACTGCGGCATGTAAGAACATAGAGCGATCTGGAATGCCCGTATCGGACGGTTTAGTGAATGACACGAGGTGTAAAGTCTTGCGCGATAGTGGCTGCAGTAGTGTAGTAATTAAACGCGATTTAGTTCCTGCAGAACAGCTCACCGGCAACGAGAAATCGTGTATTCTTGTTGATGGAACAATTCGTATAGCACCTGTCGCTAGAATTAAACTCGACACGCCGTATTTTGCAGGATGGACCGATGCCCTTTGTATGAATAGTCCGGTATACGACGTTATACTAGGTAACATCCAGGGTGTAAGGTCGCCCAGTAATCCCGATTTAAACTGGCGGACAGAAAAGTCTTTGACTGATGATAAATTGCTCGATAAACATGTAGACGCGCAACCGCGTGTAGATACCGAGTCATACGCAGTAGTTACTAGAGCGCAAAAACTAGCACAAGGTAGACCTCTTAGGAGACTAAAAGTTCCAGAAACCATACCCGATGTTAGTAAGGCTGAGATATGTAAAGAGCAACGCGACGATGCCTCATTGGCGCGCACTCGTGAACTCGCCGCAAACAAAGACGTAAAATGCAATAAGTTTGGTTCACAGTCCAAATTCTTTTGGCAAGATGAGTTGTTGTTTCGAGAATTCAAATCTCCAACATTTCACTATGGTGACCCGTGCCACCAATTAGTTGTGCCGACTAAGTTTCGATGCTACGTAATGAAGTTAGCGCACGAAACAGTCCTGGGTGGACATCAAGGGCCCCGTAAAACGGCTGATAAAGTACTCGCTGAATTTTTCTGGCCCGGTTGTCAGGCAGACATAACACGATACTGTCATTCTTGCGATATTTGCCAGAGGACAATTCCGAAAGGCAAAGTTGGGAAAGTTCCTCTAGGTGATATGCCAGTTATCGATATTCCGTTTCAGCGCGTGGCAATCGATATCGTAGGCCCAATACATCCAAAAACTGAGAGAAACCATCGATATATACTGACTCTTGTCGATTACGCAACGCGATACCCAGAAGCAATCGCTCTCCCCAGTATCGAAACTACCAGAGTAGCTGAAGCAATGGTTGACATATTTTCACGAGTTGGCATACCAAGCGAAATATTAACTGACCAAGGCTCGCAATTCACATCTGAAATGATGAAAGAGATAGGTAGACTACTTTCCATTCGTCAGTTAACCACCACGCCTTATCACCCATCCTGTAACGGTTTAGTGGAACGATTCAACGGTAGCTTAAAATTAATGCTAAAACGACTATGCGCGGAAAAACCTCAAGACTGGGACAGGTATCTTGCACCATTACTTTTTGCGTATCGTGAAACTCCACAATCCAGTTTGAAATTTGCACCATTCGAGTTGCTGTACGGAAGAACCGTCAGAGGTCCTATGGCGATTCTAAAAGAGTTATGGACAGACAAGGCAGTCAATTCTGAGATTAAGACTACGTATCAGTACGTTCTCGATTTGCGTGATCGCTTAGAACAAACGTGCCAAATTGCTCAAGAGCACTTGCAGAAAGCAACAAATACCTATAAGCACTACTACAACTCGAAGGCTAAAGCAAAAAACCTGAATCCCGGTGATTTAGTACTGTTGCTTTTACCTACGGATCGCAACAAACTGCTTCTTCAGTGGAAAGGCCCCTTTCCTGTACTGGCTAAGTTAGGCTTAGTAGATTACCGCATTGATCTAGGTGAAGGTAGAACGAAAACCTTTCATGCCAATCTACTAAAGAAATATCTGATTAGAACAAACACTCAGAGAGCAGTCCTCGAAAGTGACAAAGTACAATCCGAGGTCGTAAGCATCCTCGATTGCGCGTGCGTAGGTATAATTGAGTGCGAACAAGAACGTGAAAAACATGAGCCACTCGCCGAAACCAAAGTTGACAACGAAGATCTAATACAGTTGCCGTCGCTAGGTGCTAAAGAAACGATAGACAATGTATAAATCAGTCGCGAAATAAACGACGAGCAAACCAAGCAAGTCAAACGACTTCTTGGAAATTATCGCGAAGTTTTGACTGATGCCCCCGGGCACACCAATTTAACACATCATGACATAAAAACTACTTCGGCTGAACCTATCCGAAACAAACCATATCCTCTGCCGTATGCACTTCGCGAAACTGTGAATAAAGAAATTGATGATATGCTACGCATGGGCATTATAGAACGGTCCGATTCGCCATATGCATCGCCAATCGTACTCGTGAAGAAACGCGATGGTAGCAATCGTTTTTGCGTAGACTTCAGAAAGCTTAACAAGATTACAATATTTGATGCTGAACCAATACCCAGCCAAGAAGAAATCTTTGCGCGACTAGCCAGTGATCACTACTTCACCAAACTTGATTTGAGTAAGGGCTACTGGCAAATTCCTGTCACACCAAGCGCAAGAGACAAAACTGCATTTATTTCTCCCAGCGGACTGTATCACTTTAGGATGATGCCATTCGGTCTAGTAAACGCGCCCGCTACATTCAGTAGAATGATGCGATCTTTGTTAAAGGGCCTGAGCAATATCGATAATTACATAGACGATATTCTCGTACACACCGTTTCGTGGGAAACGCATATGACAGTTTTAGCGGAACTCTTGCGTAAACTTAAAGATGCTAATCTTACAGCGAAACCAAGTAAATGTGTGATTGCAATGCACAAGGTTGAATACCTTGGTCACATTGTAGGTCAAGGGCAACTCGCGCCACAACCAGACAAGATGCTGAAAATTCAGAACGCGCCCGTTCCCAAAACTAAGAAACAGCTCCGTTCCTTTCTAGGACTGTCTGGGTATTACCGGAAATTCATTCGGAATTATGCAACACTAGCAGCACCTCTCACCTCGAAGACCAAGTCTAAAGAACCGAATAAGATTGAGTTTGACAATATCGAACTGCAGGCGTTTGATACACTGAGAAATTGTTTAAACTCGCATCCCATTCTCCATCTTCCAAACTGTAGTCAGCCATTTATTCTGCGCACCGATGCATCAGACGTAGGTATAGGAGCAGTCCTCCTGCAAGATAAAAACGATGAAGTTTTTCCCGTCGCGTACGCCAGCAGAAAGCTATTAGACAGAGAACGAGCATATTCCATAATGGAAAAGGAATGCCTAGCTTTGGTTTGGGCAATTAATAAATTTCAATGTTATCTGTACGGCAAACCGTTTGTCTTAGAAACCGACCACCAACCGTTGATGTATATGCAAAAGTCCAAAGTAGCTAACCCGAGAATTATGCGCTGGGCGCTATCACTTCAACCTTACCGGTTTAGGATTGAAGCGATAAAAGGCACAGATAATGTAGGCGCAGACTATTTGAGTCGAATTTGAGATGAATTAGGCCTGCTCAGAAATCTGCAAACCATTTGATTTTGAGTAAAAATGCAAGGCATTTTCTCATTAGAAGGGAAGTGAAATGTCAAATCGTTTCCATTTTTATGCCTGATTTTATGAATGTTTATGGTTTCGTGTGTAATTTTCTATTCTTCTCATATATAATAAATAATAATAATAATAATAATAATAATAATAATAATATATAATTATTGTATTTGTTTAACCCCGCACATATCGACCTAACTTATCGTACTTTGCTCGTTACGTAATACCTTCACCTCCAAAGTTTGTTTATTATGTTTGTAACCTTTATTCTACAATACGTAACAATATACCCTTGTGGACAATGGTTATGGTAATTTGCGGTTCCATTTGTTATGGTAATTTATTTGTAGGACGCTTTTGAAAATGTGCAACACAGATGTGAAATGTGTATGCTAAGTAGTTTTGACAGTATAAGTTGGACATGTATGGTGATTATGGGTTAGTCGAGAATTGTGCGTCCTGAGAGAGAGAGAGAAAGGTGTCTAAGTTTGTGACATACTGTTGCGTTGCCGCCGCCCCTAACCAACAGGCGTGTGGGTACAGCCACCGCAGGTACAGGGCCGGCCAACCAAAACGTTGAGGCCGCGAGCCACTGTTCGTACTGTACTAAGGTACGACGACTTCAACACTCTCATCGTAGTTTGACCAGGCGACACACAGCGTCAGCTTTTCTCCAGAAATACCGTAAGTTGTATTTAAGTGTTGATGATTCAAACGGGTTGATATTTTTGCAATTTAAAAGTACTTGTGTTGATTTATTTGTATTTACATACGTTTTATAAAGAACATCAGTTTGTACTGTTTTGGGTTATTTTAATATTTTATAGATAACCATTTTCCTCTGGTTTGGAACAACCCCCAATTCCCCGTGAAACTGCGTCCAGTCGACGGCAGGGGTGCCCACAACCCATCGGACAATGACGGCGTCAAGGACGACCGTTGGTTGATACACCTACGAGCCGATCAATGAGGGCAGGTTGCGAAGGTCCAAACTGAATATTCCGAGTTGCTTTGAAGCCATGCTCTGATGTAGTGGCGTTTAAAAAGTTGATTTTATTTTGCTGAAAAGTCGTTGACTTTTAATTTACTTTGCTTTCATTTACCAGTTTGGTCATATTTAAGGATTTGATTTGTATAATTCATTTGCTGGTGTGAGGGCTTGCTTGCTTGCTAATTATTTTGCTTATTAACCTGTTTACTTCTATTAACCTGTTTACTTTGAGCATATCCCTCCGTTTAACCTTGCCTAATGTTGTACATTTTGTAAATAATTTAATTCCTTACAATTAAATCGAACTATTCTCTTTAATTAAATATATATATTTTGTTACCGAATTTAAAACTGTTTCCCTTTTGCTTTATTTATTGGGTTCACGACAGATCTATCGGTGCAATTGGTTTGTCCGGGAAATTAGTTGACACCAGCCATTTTCCACTCGATAATAATAGCAAGTACTTGTACAGTGAAATATTCCAAATACCATCTCAGCTCCCGGGGGAGCATACAGCTCGATGCTGCCATTTCGGCGCAAAGAAGCTATTCCAATGACCATCTCTGCCCTCACAGGTACCCATTTACGCCTGGGTGGGGAGAAGCAGAGGCACACGCACAACCCCAGGTTGGACTCGAACCCACAACCTGCAGAATTACCAGCAGACCACAAATGAAATGCTCCCGGCCACGATGCCACTCCACAGCCCTAAATAAGTGGTCTTCTACAATTGAAAACTTTGATATGAGAGTTTTTCTACGGAGCTCTGGAAGTGCCATCCGACTTGTTTACATCCTGACATATTTTATCTCAGGATGACGACATAATAGAGGCAAAATGACGACATCCTTTAATATTTGTTCGCGTAATGGCGACATCCTGAGATAATATATCGCGTGATGACGACATGCTGAAAGTAGGATGACGACATCCCGAGATAACATATCGCGGGATGACGACATGCTAAAAGTAGGATGACGACATCCCGAGATAATATATCGCGGGATGACGACATCCTGAGATAATATATTGCGGGATGACGACATGTTGAAAGTAGGATGACGACATCCTGAGATAATATATCGCGGGATGACGACATCCTGAAATAATATATCGCGGGATGACGACATGTTGAAAATAGGATGACGACATGTTGAAAATAGGATGACGACATCCTGAGATAATATATCGCGAGATGACGACATGTTGAAAGTAGGATGACGACATCCTGAGATAATATATCGCGGGATGACGACATGTTGAAAGTAGGATGACGACATCCTGAGATAATATATCGCGGGATGACGACATGCTAAAAGAAGGGTGACGACATCGTGAGATAATATATCCCGGGATGACGACATGCTGCTGAAACTTTGTAGGATCTTGATTAGATCAGCAATACGGGAGCTTAAAGTGACCATCCGCGTTTCCGCGTTTCCGAATGAAAAACCATGTAAAGACGGACACTTGGTGCAATGCTCGCAGTCAGCATACGATAGTCCGGGTAGCAGCGCGGCGAGTCTCTGCCTCGATTTTTGTCATACCCCTTGCGAGGTTTTATGTTAATGAGACTTCCCTTTGAGGGGCGGAGTGGTTTGACAAAAAATTTCAAAAATTATTTTGCCCCATTTATCACAGAAAATAAACACAACCACACACATAATGTTGTTGTCAACATTATACTTTATTGATTTAAGCAAACAAAATCCGTATTACATGTTTCCTTTAATCAATCCGTATGGTAGGCTTTGTCTATTTCCGTGACGCTTTTGCTTTGGCCTTGACGCTTTGACTTTGGTCGTGACAGTTGTGGACCACCGTAGTATTTCGTTAAAAGACGTCTTCTTGAGAGATATGATTTAATATCCTGGAAAGACGTCTTTCCAAGATACGATTATCATGGAAAGGCGTCTTTTTGTGATACGATTATCATAGAAAGACGTCCTTCTGAGATACGATATCACGGAAAGACATATTTTTATATCAGTATTCCGTCTTTTTGAGATAAATTATCTCAAAAACGCGGAAACGCGGATGGTCACTTTAAGCTTCCGTATTGCTGATCTAATCAGGATCCTACATAGTTTCAGCAGCAGTTTCAGCGTCATCCCGGGATATATTATCACAGGATGTCGTCATCCTACTTTTAGCATGTCGTCATCCCGGGATATATTATCCCAGGATGTCGTCATCCTACTTTCAGCATGTCGTCATCCTGCGATATATTATCTCAGGATGTCGTCATCCTACTTTCAACATGTCGTCATCCTGCGATATATTATCTCAGGATGTCGTCATGCTATTTTCAACATGTCGTCATCCTATTTTCAACATGTCGTCATCCCGCGATATATTATCTCAGGATGTCGTCATCCTACTTTCAACATGTCGTCATCCTGCGATATATTATCTCAGGATGTCGTCATCCTATTTTCAACATGTTGTCATCCTGCGATATATTATCTCAGGATGTCGTCATCCTACTTTCAGCATGTCGTCATCACGCGATATATTATCTCAGGATGTCGCCATTACGCGAACAAATATCAAAGGATATCAGGATGTCGTCCTGAGATAAAATATGTCAGGATGTAAACAAGTCGGATGGCACTTCCATATTTTTCCGTATTTTTCAGATGAATAACATTTTTGACTAACAAATAGTCACTTTTCTCACTTCCAGAAACTTGTTTTAACCTCAAATTGATTCTGGACTTTTCAATGTTTCCTCTTTATTAAAAAAAAAAGAAGATAATCCTATCCCCATTTTTCCTCAAAAGTACGGAGCTCTGGAAGTGCCATCCGACTTGTTTACATCCTGACATATTTTATCTCAGGATGACGACATAATAAAGGTAAAATGACGACATCCTTTGATATTTGTTCGCGTAATGGCGACATCCTGAGATAATATATCGCGGGATGACGACATCCTGAAAGTACGATGACGACATCCTGAGATAATATGTCGCGTGATGACGACATGTTGAAAGTAGGATGACGACATCCTGATATAAGATATTGCGGGATGACGACATGTTGAAAGTAGGATGACAACATCCTGAGATAATATATCTCGGGATGACGACATGTTGAAAGTATGATGACGACATCTTGAGATAATATATCGCTGGATGACGACATGCTGAAAGTGGGATGACGACATCCTGAGATAATATCTCAGGATGTCGTCATTACGCGAACAAATATCAAAGGATGTCGTCATTTTGCCCTTATTATGTCGTCATCCCGCGATATCTTATCTCAGGATGTCGTCATCCCACTTTCAACATGTCGTCATCCCACTTTCAACATGTCGTCATCCCGCGATATATTATTTCAGGATGTCGTCATCATCATACTTTTAGCATGTCGTCATCCCGCGAAATATTATCTCAGGATGTCGTCATCCCACTTTTAGCATGTCGTCATCCCGCGATATATTATATCGGGATGTCGTCATCGTACTTTCAACATGTCGTCATCCCGCGATATCTTATATCAAGATGTTGTCATCGTACTTTCAGGATGTCGTCATCACGCGATATATTATCTCAGGATGTCGCCATTACGCGAACAAATATCAAAGGATGTCGTCATTTTGCCTCTATTATGTCGTCATCCTGAGATAAAATATGTCAGGATGTAAACAAGTCGGATGGCACTTCCAGAGCTCCGTACAAAAGCTCTTGCAGAAAGGGCAAAACAGACTTTCGGCATGCGCAAGTCTACAATCCGTAACCTCTTCCTGCATCTTGTAGACGTCAATGGTTCACAGGTTCACAGTACGCGTGAAATATTCGCACATGCATTCACACGTGCGTGCATTTCTCTCTCACCTGTCAATCGTTCAATATCACTGAACCTTTGAGCTGCTCGTCTGCCAAGTTCTCCCGATTCAAAACTTCTGCTGATTCCACTAAATGCTCGTCCCTCATCAAATACAGACCGGCTTTCATAAATCTTAAAAAAATAACCAGAAGATATAATTGCAATTATTCATCCAGTGTTGTAGTACTAGAACTCGCACCAAATTATGTAAACATAATAATGACCCTATAAACTCTCTGGCATGCTGTCATTTTGAAGAATTTTGAAGTAGTCTAAAGATGTGTCCCAGAGATGCATTTTTTTTAAATTTCTATTAAGCAGTTGGTTCAATATCAAATCTAAAAATATTATTGGTTCAAATCTAAAAATATTATTTTCTTGGTATATATAGCATCCACAGAACTAAACCTTCGTCAGTTTAGTTTTCAAGCACCTTTCTTTTAATTAGATTTTTGAGAACTTTTGCGGCTTTCAAACAATAAAAATGTACAACTGACAATAAGTAAAACATTTTTGAGGTCTTGGATATATTTGGACAATGTGCCCCTCTCAAAAATTTTAAAGGTAAACACCATTGGTAATTGCTTGAATTATCATGAATGGGTACATTTTTGGGGGTTGTATTTTTTAGTAAACATTGTTCAACTGACTTGTCTGGAGTTTTACAATCATGGATGCTGAGAAAAGCAAGAAAAACGACATTTGTTTTCAACCGTCGTCGGGCAGTAGTTCTTATATTGTTCCTGTTTTTTTTATTATATAAAATTCAATTTTTCAGAACAATTAGAGGATATCTAGCGCAATCCGTTTGCTAGATGCCTACAATCATTATTTACATGCAAATAAGTAAGATATTTCCTAATATAATTCGGTAGTAAAATGTTGTGATTTCGCAAATGGTGTATCGTACCTTTAAATCACGAGTGGGAAACAAAAATCATACCTCTTCGTGACTGGTTCGCTGGGTCCGTTAAAGCAAACCGAGATACCAGGCCGCTCTGAGCAATATTTGGCGGCTGCACTGCCCCACAAACCTGCCCCGACGACACAAACGACAAATACCTCGGTTGGAGTTGCAGACATGACTGACAAACGATGGGGTTATCACGTACAGCTAGTAGTATGACACTAAATTACATGAAAAGAAAACACAAACAGAAAACTGAAAAGGTCAGGTAAACACAAAATGTCAACGGAAAAGTCGTAGATCGTCCTGATAAGAAAAGTATTCAGTTGATACGTACGGGGTGTTCTGTACATAGGGTCATTTTTGACAATTTGTCTTGTTTCTGTATACAATTTATTTAACCATCATATATTTTTCGGTTGCATGAAAATGCATGAGTATACCCACAGACTCTGTGTCTTGATTGACCGAGAGCTAGTCACATGGTATTTTCTATTTTTACTATCTTTCTGTGCACGACCAAAAGTACTATACCCGTAGCAACCATGGTACTATACCATTAGCAACCAAAGTAGTACCCATGGCGCGGTATTTGTGTGTAAATGTATGCTGATGTGCGCGTAGAGCGTAGCGCATTGAGCGTAGCGCGTATTGTTTCAAAGAGCCAGCGCTACAGAGCTGGATTAAAATTAAAGTTCATTTTAACTGTATTTAGATTATAATTATAAAATATTAAAACCAAGCTGTATCTGTGAGTGAGGCATGCAGGTAGGAAACCTCCATGACATGGGTGAGGTGTTAAAAACTGTCATAAGGTGTTATAAACGTGAAAATACTGGTACGAGTACTAAATGACTAAAGAGACTGGAGAGATCGTGATGTGCTTCAAAGAATAATAACAGTTTTCTTATCTGTTCGATGCTTCCAATAGTACAATCACACACTATGCCTAATGCGCATAAACCGAATGTATATATGTGTGTAACAATGAGACGGAGCGTCAATGTGTATTGCAATCGAACGTCGAGTAAGACGCGCTCCGTGTACTAGGTCTACCGGGCTAGAACCAGTCACAACCTGAACATCGATCTGAATCTCTGAACCCCGAGCACTGATTTGGCTCGTCTTTTATAGCGGATTGGGCGCGTACATAACGCGTGGAGCTAGCGCCTCATAACAAAATGTCCTTTGCAATACCCTGATTGGTCATAAACCACTCATCCATGTATTATTCCAAATCACAATAATAGTCCAGGGAAAATAAGTTTTGACCTCACACAAATTGCAATAGAATATTTTTCACCACAGTGCACTTCTATAAGGTCCCTAGAATGACATACTAAAAATCTCAAAAAATCGAAGTGGTGGAAATAATATGAATAGTTTGCATAAATCGTTAATCCCTGCCGCGTAATATATCTATTCCTATATTTGTGTATAATTATTATTATTATTTTTTGAAAAGTTTATTTTGGTGATTCTACTTGCATTATCTTACTTCAATAACATTTTCTAAAGCATACAAGTGACTGACTACTTATTGTGGGGATTTCCTTGAACTTGTTCAAGTCTCCCATGTTAGGCAACCCTTTAACTACATTTTCGCCCAATTTATGGACACACCATTTCCCCCCCAGTTTTTGTTTGCTGGGCTAAATATCACAATGTTATCATTGTTCATATGATTTTCCATAAGGTTTTAATATGTTAACTGTGCCAGTAAGCAACTTGGTGAATTTGAAGCTCACAAATACTGACTATACTTGATATCTGGAGACAGTGTAAATGTGCGCATGTTTATGGGTTCATGAAGTTGTCATTTTGGATAATTTGTTCACATAATTATTCAGTCACTTACAGTGTATATGCTATAGAAAATGTTATATGTTAATGTTAAATGACCTGTGACATCGCATAGCACCCCCGCTTATAGTGGTACGGTCGGCATGCACTATTTTTCAAAATCAAAGTGTCTGATGCAGCTTGCAGAATACACCTTGAAATTTCACTTTTCATTCAAATCGTATGTAAATCTTAGTACCACAATCTTATTCGTCGATGTGTACTTGCATCTCAGATGGCTTCTCGAGTACCTTTGTGGCCGTTTTGAGGGTGAAATCTGATGTTTTGGGCAAACATTAGTCCGAGTAACTCGGACCCAAAAATTACCTTTTTCAAGATGTGGACATGTCGGGTGATATCCAAGCAAGAGCCCTTTGGATCGCTGTACGGAATGTCTGCACATCGATCTCCCATGACCTCCCACACTTATCCCCCAAAATGTCACGGAAAACGGCCACTTACAAAAATGCTGCTTGTCCCCAGTAGGCACTAAGGATCAAGGAAGACACTAACATTATCAGTGTGTTCTTACCTTTCAAAAAGAAAATCAGGCATCAAAATGTGGAGCAAAGCCAATGTTCGCCGATTCAAATGCCCATAATTATAGCCATTGTTGAACAAAGTCAACGGCTGTTACCTGTTTCGTGCACTGTGCTGTAGTGGATGGCTAAAAATACTTATTTTCTAATTCGCTGTGCTCAACCGAAAATAAATAATTTTCCAGTTGACTCGCGCCTTGGCGCATATCGACAATAATTACACTGACCTTGGGGAGCACCGTTCTTCACGAAGAACACTGAGATCTGCGCGCTCGAGAGGGCGCCCTGACTATTCGTGTTGAAAAACCAGTGATTTCCGACACGAGGATCATCCAGCGAGACCGAAATAATACAAGATGTGTAACTTACCTTCATGCGCCCTAATTATCTTTAATCCTTCTCTTTATCCTGGATCCGTATCTTTAATGTCAGACCTATATTCCTCGCTGCCGTTCATGCTCTGAAAATGAACTTGACATAAAATGTTATGTATCAATTCTTATCAGAATAAAGCAAACAAGCGTGCAGCAGTGTCCACGTGAAAACGGTCAAGTGATTACAAACTGAACTACCCGCCACACCCGCATATCTCGATTTGCATAATATGCAAATCTGGCCCTCGACCAATGGAAAATGGTTATTATTTTCTAATTCGCTGTGCTCAACCGAAACAAAAAAAAATTCCAGTTGACTCGCGCCTTGGCGCATATCGACAATAATTACACTGACCTTGGGGAGCACCGTTCTTCACGAAGAACACTGAGATCTGCTCCCCATTGTCAAGAAAAAGAACCGGAGGCTTGGGATTTTTCATAGCCAATCTTTAGTACATGCTCGAGACATACTTCTGAGTCTAGTCCAAAATTAACACATTTACTACTCTGTAAAAGTGGATCTCATTGTAAATTGGCTGGAAAACATACATGTACTATAAGCACTTTAAGAAGATTAGGTTTCAAATCTAACTGGTCGATAACCATAATTATAAATTGATATTGAATTATATCATAAATATACAATTATCATTCTGTATGGCTATAATACAGCTTTCTCATTAATTATGTGGTTATGACAATGACTAAATACCTAGATTCATAGAAACCAGCAACTTGTTACTCGTGGTTTCTTTGACATACCTGTCCTTGGAACTGTCAGACTTCCATCTACCATGTCTTTTAAACAGCCTGTCGGGCACTCCGACTGCTGCTGCTGCCGAGGCTCCTCCTGCTCTCAGACTATGTAAACCAAACTTATGGGTTTCCAAACCAATGCCCTCAATAGCTTCTTTGAGGATTTCTCTGCATCTGGTGTAGGATAAACTTCCTGAGCGAAGTTTATAAGCATTAACTGACTTGAGCAGTACAATAGGTCTGAACAGGAAATATGTGGAACTGAAGTCTGTGATACCTACACAGGAAAGGTACTTTGTCAACATCGCGACAGGACAGGTATCTCTACCAGTAGCCCCAACTACTACCCAGGCTCCCTCCCTGAATTGATCAGTTTTGCTTTTTTCTATAAAAAGCTTAACATGTGAAGGACTTAACTCTAAATCACAAAGCTTTAAATTAGCAATTTCTCCGTATCTTAGGAAGGCTGCAAAAGACAAAAGAAACATACAACAAATTCTGAGATCTTTGAGATCGTATTTGTCGAACTTATGAACTAATTTGCGCAACATCTCTGGGGTTATTGGTTCTTTCCTGGTTACAGGTTTGGTTAATAATCTTTTAAGACCTTCTAGCAACAGATGCAAAAACTTTACGTCACATGGGTTGTGAGAACATAATTTGGGTGAACAATCATATTTCCATTTAATTCCGTAGAATGCTGATTCAATGGTACTATAAGGCACGTTGTCATTGTACATAGTAATAAAGTACCTTGCTATATCTTCATGATTTGCACATTCCTGCTGAACTTTGTTAAGACGACACCAAACTTCCCATGCGGCTATCGCATTACTGTATTTCTTAACTGTGCTCTCTGCCCTTGAAGCTCTCATAACTTTGTTCAATGATTGTTGAAACACTTTCTCTCTGAAATAAATTAACAAAGAACAAATATACTGTGTCTACTCAATTTCCTCCTTATTTCTTACTTACACCTTGCCTTTGTCTAAGAATGTATCTGTATACATATATATCTGAAACCAGTGTCTCGGATATTAATCTCTTCTCATTATCACCAGTGCTCCCGTGTGAACCTTCCATTCTCCAGCGAGGTTAATTGTTCTGAACAATTAAAGTTCCCCAGTGGGAAAGTCTTATCTCCTCCCATCCATTCTCACACATATCACTTCGCTTCTAAATTCACTAGTGCCAAAAATGGAATTGCCATTTCTTCCTTGAACGAAAATAAATGATGGATCTGAGAACCTGATGCAATCGACTACCATACTGGAGAAGGAACTAAATTTGGAAAACAACAGTGGCCAGAATGGTGCAGATGGCCATGCTGGTGCTACCAGTGTAGCTCTAGCCTTACTCGCTTTCACATGTTTGATTGCTTCTCCGGTGAGAAAAATTGGAGGAACCAGCCAATTATTGTCCGTCTCCCATGAGATAGACATAGCATCAACTGCACTAGTGCCTGCACATGCATATTTTGAATTGAAAACAGGCAGTTTGGTATTCCAGTTATCAGCGAACCGATCGACTGAGTGCGGCCCCCAAAAGCCATCTATAAATTAAAGAACTCCTGGCAAACTCCCCATTCATCTGAATCTATTTCTCTGCTTAAGATGTCCGCTTCCCTATTATCTTCTCTGGGGATCCATTGAACTTGCAATGTTATGTCTCTGCATCTACAAAATGATGCTATCTCAATACTAATGACATGAAGACCCATGTTCATGCTGCCTTTCTTTATAATAGATTCGACTCCTCTATTGTCTGTGAATACTTTCACGCATTTTCTTTTCAACCTGTTGTCAAAAGCTTTCAAAGCCAGTGCTATGCCTTTCAATTCCCTCCAAGTGGAGCTCTTACCTTTCTCGTTATCAGACCAAGTACAGTTAAATTTCAGACCATCGTCATGATCATTAGACTCTAACCTCGCCCATGCCTCACAACCGCTGTGACTGGCGTCCGAATAAACCAATACCTGTGGTAGGGAATAATCGAATACATATCTGTAGTTAATAATCTTTAAACTATTCTTCCAAAAGAACAATTCCTCTATGACTGGGCTATCACTTGGGAGGCAAAACAATTTGTCCCAGTGGTTCTGCTGACAAATACTCATAATCGAAAACCTGGTTTTCAATTGTGCTATATGTCCCATTACTGGTATCAAAGAAATTATCCTTCCAACGAATGCCGCCAACTGTCTGGCTGTTACGAATGGCATTTTAACGAACAATTCATCCAAGTACATCATCATATATTGTCTATCATCCTGTTAATAACTCTTAACGAACAATTCTGTGTGTCCCAGGTCATACCTAACCAGTCAATCGACTGTGTTGGTGTCCACACTGACTTTTCAGGATTGGGTACTAACCCAGCGGTTAGAATATCTTGTTTCACTGAACGTGAAATGCTAGAGCACTCTGCAAATGATGGTGCTGAACACCAACCGTCGTCTAAATATAAAACCACGAAATAACCTTTTCCTCTCCAGTGTTTAACTAAAGGTCTGAGACATTTCGTAAAAATGTAGGGAGCCGAAGACAGACCAAATGGCAAGACCTGAAAAGAGAAGAATTGGGTACCCTCGCCCATATCCCATGCGAAACTTAAAAACTGTTGATGATCGGGAAATATGTCAATATGGTGGTATCCGGATTTTAGGTCAAATGAAAACATAAAATGCCCTTTGCTAAAGTACTGTAAGGCTATACCCCAATCTTCAAATTGAACACTTTGTTTCCATACGTGACAAATATGTCTAAGATCTAGAATGAGTCTTTTCTTCCCTGAACTCTGGATGGATACAGTAAGCGGATTAATGACAACAGGAACTGTTAAACATTCCGATATCAGATGTTTTGCAAATAGATCCTTTATGGCCTCTGAAACAAAGACTGCATTATCTATAGCAGATTTATTATTCTTAGCGGATAGCGTGGAAATAAAAGGAATTTTATAACCATGCTCGATGACCTGTAGCACTTCATCAGGTGCTCCAATGCCTTTCCAAAATTCAAAACTGGCTTTCATTCTCCCTCTCACAATAGGTTCCAATGTACCTTGTTTATATTCATAACAGTTATGTAAGTAGCATTCTTCATCGTACCGATGTTCCATTACCCTTTTCTGCGACAAGTCTAGTCCTGGTAACTTTATCACCCGTCCTTCGGTGTCTTGATCAAAGATTGCGCCTTGCTTTCGGTCAAAACTGTTGTCGTGTATACCGACCTGTAACTCTATAATGCAAAACGTTCATAAAGATGTCATGTGATCTTGTATATCTGGCATAATCAGCAACATGCTGTACTATACTATTCGTGATTAAGATAGTCCAACTGAACGATCTCTACTGCTATCGCTCTTGTCACGCAACAATGCTACTGTAGTATTGTAATTATCAAACTGTCCATGATTATACACGTATTGCAAATCAAAGTTTCAATACTAGATTCGTATCTCAAAGTCAACACAATTATGACTGAATTTGCATGTGCTTACCTGTGCTCTCTTTAGTGCTGGCGCCGCTAATTACCTGCTGGATGTTCTCCAGTCTTGGAAAGTGAGCTGTGGCCTGGGCAGTTGCGCCGCCAGTGACCTGCCTTACCGCAGGCGAAACACAAATCGGATGTACGTGGCCCGCTAGTGCTTGCACCCGGGAATCTATTGTGCTGTTGATAGCGACGAAAACTATTAAGCATACCAGAGCTAGCTGGGTTGGGATGCGTTTCAGGGGCGCGCTTCTGGTATGGAACCATTCTTCTGCTCTGAAACTTTGCCGGTTTGGACTTCTGCTTAGCAGCGGCTGACTTAATAGCTGATTTAATCTTTTTTCTCATCTTCACTGTTCTCGGCCAGCTCTTCCGTCTCATATTCGTCTACCACTTTCCACCCGTGCTCGCTTCTGTCCGCTAATTTTATCAACTTATTTCTGGAATTGAAGTCCTTGTTTACAGCTTCGAGAATGTGTGTCGCTGCCGAGGAGTCGCCTTTGCTCAGCTTTGCTAAGGCCTTCTCTGCTTTTTCTTTCTGTTTCTCGTTAAATTCGTATTGAACCCGGTTTCCTTTAAATTTCAGCTGAACCTTTGTAGATTCCAGAACCTGCCTTTTTGTTGAGCTCAGCGCGTCGTCTATGTACTCTTTTACTCCACCCACGGCTTCCTTGATAATGTCTGAGATACTGTCCAAAGAGACAAGTTGAACCTGTGCTTCTTGCTGGTGTGCTTGTGCGTCTTCCATTTGCTGTGGGTCTGTCATGTTGACAGTGTAAAAGACCATGCGAAACCACAACTCTCTAGCTATAAGTGCATGCTAAAGCAATACAGCAATAAAGCAAACAAGCGTGCAGCAGTGTCCACGTGAAAACGGTCAAGTGATTACAAACTGAACTACCCGCCACACCCGCATATCTCGATTTGCATAATATGCAAATCTGGCCCTCGACCAATGGAAAATGGTTATAGTTGAGTACACACTACACACCGTCCAAAACATGTTTCTTTGACCTATACATACATCAAAGATACACGTCTTTTATAAAAACGAACTTTCTCCATACTGAACATGCACCTTTTTACCTTTGACGTTGCCTTTTCAACTCCAAATAAAATAGTGAAAGAAAACGTTCCTAACCGCAGTTTCATAATTATATTTCGCCAATTCCGTCGAGACTCACCGAGTATAGTTTTGTTGTATTGCGATCTAGACCACCCTTAGAAGCTAATGGAACGTCCCTCATTAGCATAAGAAAAGGTTTCTTACCAAAGGTAGTGGTGTGATGATGCTGCGTTCTCCTAAGGAATATGTGTCTTTGTTTTTTGTGTCGCGGTCTGACCACCACGATTTATTTTGCTCGCGTTCTTTACTTCTTCCCGGGATTTTAGCGTTACATTAGGATTTCAGCATGCCGAAGTCTCGACAAAGTTTTTCGTCAGCCCCATGCACGGTTTCTCGAGCCCCTGATGAGAAACCCTCCTCGCCTCCAGCGGATATTTTAGCCATGGCGGCTAAGGAGATAGCCCCGTCTGGGGTAAATTTGGTGGACCAAGCCCAAGCTCCTCCGTGGGCTGACGGCTTTATGGGCAGTGGGCTTTCATGCCCCAAGCCCCTCTCTACTGATCTGCCTAGGCAGCCTTCACCGGCCCCAGCTCCGTCTGGTACCGGTGTGCCACGCCCATCGGCTCACCATCAGCCGCAATTTGCACCCAGTATGCAACCGTTTCCTGCTCAGTCAGGGTACTACTGGTATCCTCAACCACCGATAGCTCCCTGGGGTGCTCCCCCGGGTGGTCCAGGGGCATCTACAAATATACCTGGCGCATTCAATCAGTGGGGCATTCCTATGCAGTATTTTCCCCAGCAATTTTTGCACGGCGATTTTTCGGACCAGCCTCCGACTGCTTTCGGAAATGTTCGTCAACGACACGCCTTGCCCATCCCTCCGGCCCCAGTACTTGCACAGCACCCTCCATCTGATGACGGCAGCCATCTTGATATTGTCGCCGTTAGTGACGACGAATTCTCCACTTCAACCGTTCAAACTGCTGGAACTGGAAGAGAGCCTTTTCGTCTTCCCCACAAGAAAGAGACAGGTAACCCGATCTCCGAGAAGGTGACCCAGTGGTGGGAAGAACTGAGAACTCACAAGTTGTCCTCTGAGGATTACAAAGAGGAGATTTCACCGTATAACGTGCCTGTGGACCAGGAGAAATTATTCTCGGCCCCGGAACTTCCTCCCGGTTTGAAGAAGGTTTTCAAACAGGTAAATTCGTCAACCATTATTTGTGACGAGAAGTTAAAAGCCTCTCATAATTACATTCTGGATGCTGTCAAACCATTGCTTCGCCTTTTTGACGCAGTTACTGATGCCGAATGCCCCAATGACGTTCCTAAAGATCTGGTTCAGGATCATCTTTCCTCGGCCATTATGTTCAAGTTACTAGGCTCTGACAGTCAGGGTTTGGCCTTAGCTAGACAACATGCGTTTGACGACATTGTTGACCGCAAGTTTGACGTGCTGAAGAAGAATCCTCCTTCTTTAGGTGAACTCTTCGGATCATCCTTGATGAAGGACATTGAGGAAACGGAGAAAGTCAGCAAGCTGGCCTCCAAAGTCACTGGTGGGAAGTCTCTGCAGACAAACCCATCCAAGGATAGGCGTTTCTCGCCATACCAATTTGCCTCCCGGTCCTTCAAATCACGCCGACCATCACGGGGATCCTTTAATCGTTACCAAGGTAGGGGTTACCATGGTTCAGGTTACCAACAGCCCAAGGATTTCCAGAGATCCAGAAATTGTAGGACGGCCAACAGCACTTTAGAGAAGTCTGGCTTAAAAAACTAGATGCTCAGTCTTGTTTGCCTAACGTACGTGCCAATCCAGCATTTTCTGTACCCCTAGCAGGTCGTTTGAGATTTTTTTCGCATTTTTGGTTAAAATTAACTCACGATCCCTGGATCATTCAGACCTTAAATGGTTACTGTTTAAGCTTCAATTCTACTCCGTTTCAGTCTTTCGTTCCTGTAACCCACGCTCCATCTAAAAAACACGCTTCGATGTTTAACCTAGAGATACAGAAAATGCTTGATAAAGGTGCCGTTACGATTGAACAGCCTGTACAAGGACAGTTTATTTCTACTCTGTTCATGGTCCCAAAATCTTTCGGGGATCTTCGTCCAGTAGTTAATTTACGTCCACTAAATAAATTTATTGTGCACCAACACTTCAAGATGGAGAACATTTCTTCAGTAAGAGATCTTTTAGCACACGGAGATTGGATGTGTAAAATAGACCTGAAGGATGCTTATTTTTCAGTTCCTATTGATTTTGGTCACAGAAGATTTCTTCGTTTTATCTGGAATGAGGTCATTTATCAATTTACTTGTCTTCCTTTCGGTTTGTCAAGTGACCCCCGCACTTTTACTAAAATTCTTAAACCAGTAGCTTTCTACCTCAGAGAATGTGGTATTCGCTGTATATTTTACCTGGATGACATTCTGGTCCTTGGATCATCCTTCCATGGATGTATGACAAACACTCAGGTGACGACCAATCTTCTTCGTAATTTGGGTTTCATCATCAACGAAGAAAAATCTTGTATCGTCCCTAGTCAAGATATTACATACCTCGGCTTTGTTATCAACTCCTTGGATATGACTCTCTCTTTAAACCAGGAAAAGATCCAGCAAGTCATCAGTCACTGCCAGAAGATTTTGGAAATAATAATAATAATAATATTTAAAATTTATATTGCGCCCCTTACATACAAAATGATCAAAGGCGCAGAACACATGTTAAAAAGCACAGAATGGAAGAAAAAGACAAAGAAAAAAGACTGATCACCAGGCCAGTGCCCAAACAAAAGTATGGGGATACGTCTGTCCCGCCAACAGAGAACTAATAGTTACTTATTACATAGGCCTATCCCTGCTGGCATCGGTAATGTCTTGATCAAGTCACTGTTCGACAACTTTCCAGCCTATTAGGCAGGTTATCTTCAACAATCCTCGCAGTACTTCAGGCTCGGGTTTTTTACCGCAGTCTTCAGGAAGACAAAATCTCCGCTCTCCGCAGGGAGAACAGTTACGAGTCCACAGTTACTCTTTCGCATAATTCTCGAGAGGAGCTGAGAACATGGATTCGTTGCCTTCATGCCTGGAACGGTCGGCTATTTCTTCATCTGACACCAGATGTGACCCTTCAAACAGATGCGTCAATGTTGGGATGGGGCGCTTGTCTTCAATCCAAGATAGGAGGCCGTTGGACGTCGCAAGAACAACTCCATCATATCAATTACCTCGAGCTGCTTGCAGTTTGGTACGCCATCCAATCTTTCTTCAAAGAACGACGGGACCTTCATGTTCTCCTTCAGATGGACAACTCCACGGCCATTGCTTATATCAATCACCAAGGGGGAACTCATTCGGTTCCGCTGTCGCAACTCGCTGTCAATATCTGGGTTTGGTGTCTCGAGAGGAACATCACTCTAGTAGCGCAACACATACCAGGGTCTCAAAATATCACGGCAGACATGATGTCACGGGTTTTCGACGATCGCGCAGAATGGCAGCTTCTCCCAGAAATATTGAACAAGATTTCCAGTGCCCTGGATTTCATCCCATCAGTAGACCTCTTCGCGTCTCGTTTGAACACGCAGCTGGAGACCTTTGTGTCATGGCAACCAGACCCCATGGCCTGGAGAGTCGACGCTCTTCTTCTCAGCTGGAAGAACATAAACGGTTATGTTTTCCCTCCGTTTTCGCTTCTTCTGAAGATTCTTCGAAAGATTCGCGAGGAGGAAGCTACAGTGATTCTTGTCGCTCCGGTGTGGAAGTCCCAGGCCTGGTACCCCAGACTGTTGGAGCTTGCAGTAGAAATGCCTCTACTCCTTCCCAGGAGAAGGGATCTCCTTCAGCTTCCCCACGATCGGTCTCAAGTACATCCACTGATAGGCAGCCTCCAACTGGCCGCATGGAAGTTATCAGGGCGAATCTCTCTTCAGAGGGGTTTTCACACAAGGTGTCAACAACTGTCCTTGCTTCGTGGAGACCACAGTCTAATAAGCAATATAATTCATCCTGGGAAATATGGGCAAGCTGGTGTTTACAAAGGAAATTTGATCCCGTTCAAACTTCTATAGCAAATTGTTTAGATTTTCTTCAGCAGCTGTTTGATGAGGGCCTATGCTACAGGACGATAAATGTTTATCGTTCTGCAATTTCATCGGCTCACTCTTTTATTGATGGTTTTCCTATTGGTCAGCATCATCTAGTGAGAAGATTCCTTAAAGGTATGTTCGGGCTTCGCCCACCGAGACCGAAGTACAACTTGACATGGGATGTCGGGAAGGTCCTTAACTTTGTTAAGTCTCTTCCTGACAATCGTCGTTTGTCATTAAGGCAGTTAACTCTCAAGTTAGCTATGCTTCTTGCACTTGTAACCGCCAGTCGCCGATCTTCCCTAACGGCTATTGACATCGATCACATGACTCGATCCACTGATGGGAAATACAGTTTCCTGCTTGTTAAGCCCTCAAAATGTGCTTCAGTCAGTAAACCCTTCCATCGGATTGAGATTTCTAGGTTCCAGCCTCACAGAAATCTCTGCCCTGTTCGTTCTTTAGAAGAGTATCTTCAGAGAACCCAATGTCACAGAGGTCGTGGTCCTTCCAGAATGACCCAGCTTTTCCTTTCACATTCAAAGCCCTTCCATCCAGTGGTTCCCTCTACAATTTCTAGATGGTTGAAGGACTTTATGTTGCAATCGGGGATTGATACATCACATTTTAAAGCGCATTCCACAAGGAGTGCAAGTACTTCAGCCGCAGCTCGAGCTGGGGTTTCATCGAATGAAATTATGAAAACAGCAGACTGGACATCAGCCTCTACCTTTGCAAGATTTTACCACAGACAACTTCCTTCGTCAAACTTTGGAGGTGCTGTGTTGTCATCGGCAACACAACAGCTTTAAAGTCTACTCGGTGAGTCTCGACGGAATTGGCGAAATATAATTCCCCAATTACATAAAGGTACTTACCTGCAATATAATTGGAATTATATAAGACAATGGAGGAGAGACTCAACCTCCCTCCCTATTTTCTCTTCAGTTTCTTTCTGCAGATAACCCGCCCTAGTTATTCTAGTTGGTTGCCAATGATGTTTTACTTTACCGCTAGCTTCAAAAAGACACAGATTCCTTAGGAGAACGCAGCATCATCACACCACTACCTTTGGTAAGAAACCTTTTCTTATGCTAATGAGGGACGTTCCATTAGCTTCTAAGGGTGGTCTAGATCGCAATACAACAAAACTATACTCGGTGAGTCTCTCCTCCATTGTCTTATATAATTCCAATTATATTGCAGGTAAGTACCTTTATGTAATTGGGGAATCATATACACAGGCCAAGCTTAAGGGCGCCGCCATTACTAAAACTTTTCGCGCCTCGACATTTGAGGGCGATACACATTATTTTTGTCAAAACATTCGCTTCAGACGCATCGCGTCCAAAAGCGACAAATCTATTATTATATTTGTTTTTTCTAATTTTTTTTCAAGACCCATTTTTACTGTGTTTGTTTGTGTACCAACTTGTATCTCACCGAAATTTCGCGAGGATTTTCTCTCCACTGATGTTCACTCCGAACCGTTGAGGGTGTCTGACCCTAGTGCGCGGGATAGCCGGGCTAGATAGCCCCTTCGCTGGACTCTAAGCTGAGGGTGGCTGACCCTGGTGCGCTGGATAGCCGGGCTAGATAGCCCCCTCGCTGGACTCTAAGCTGAGGGTGGTTGACCCTGGTGCGCTGGATAGCCGAGCTAGATAGCCCTTTCGCTGGACTCTAAGCTGAGGGTGGCTGACCCTGGTGCGCTGGATAGCCGGGCTAGATAGCCCTTTCGCTGGACTCTGTTGTTCTCTAACATAATGACTGCTAGATGGACCTTGCTGTAGGCCCAACTCGGATTCGCAGTTTACTATTGACGAATATGTTTCAATCAGCAGGTAGACCCAGCCTTGTATTTTACACCCCAAGCGACGAGGTGTGGTGGTCGACTTCAGATTACTCTTTAGTCGATGGGACCCTTCCACACAAATTGAAAGGGCCCAGTGATTCAGGTACACCCCCCTGCTACACCTGGCTGGGGCAGTAGAGGGAGCTTAACCCCTCACTGGTGCGAACACTCCCCTCACCCAAGAAGTATACATCCTCCAGACTTATAAGCTAGAAGAGTTAAGTACTCAAATGGTGTTTAAAGCACACAAGAACATTTACATTCATTTCAAAAATAACCTAGCGAATGATTAGGCCAGATAAAAAACAAAACTAGTTTCTAGTCCAGATGATTTTTTGTTATAGGGTCGTATCATATAATAATAATTAGACTCCACTAACTCTACAAACAAAATAAGAATTAGGATTGGTAGAAAAGTGCCGATGTGAATATGACTCAGATTTTTGTCACTTTTAATTTATTTAAAAACGTTTGTTGTAGCAAAAAATTGATCCACACGAGGATAAGAAACAATATATTCATGATTTGGCCTTATAAAAAGCTTACATGGATTAAAGATTGTACTGGTCCCCCCTTGTTTATTTCATCTGGTTTGTCGTCTAGAAGAAAACAGAAAAACCAATGTAGGTAATTTTAACGATCATTCAAATGACTGATCGTTGAAAATTACTTACATTGTTGTTTTTTCTTATTATGTACGGTTATGATATTGGGTTTTCCTATAATCACGGCTTTAGCAACTGCTGCGTTTTTGAGAGACACCTTGTAGTTAGAGAAGTTATCAGTAAATATACCAAACATTTTTGTTTTTTAAGAGCCAAAGATTGCAAACTGATCAGTCTTGGTTGCAATACGTCCTAATGGCGGTATGCGGCGCTCGTAGGCCGCCGGCGTCCTATATAGTCTAACGTGGCCACGCCATGACCTTCGAATAGAACGTCTTGGCTAACTAACATAATCGCTCGAAAAATTCGCATGCGCGTGTGACGTTGCGTGTACAATCGCGTGACGTAACATGGTCAAGTTTCTGTTACGTCACGTAATTATGCACGCAACGTCACACGCGCATGCAAATGCGACACAATTATGCTTTTAGAATTTTCCGAGCATTTGTTGGTTAGCCAAGACGTCCTATTTGAAGGTCAGCCTACGATACCGCGATTAGACGTCTTGCAACTAAGACTACAAACTGATGTGTAATTTTCTTAATTTCTTTTTTTAAACATGTATTTGTATTGTATACCTTTATATAACATTGTACTATGGATAAGCATTCAGCCATTGATCTGATTTTCGAATTGTATTGGTTTCGATTGTAAATTAGTGTATACACAAGAAATTTAGACAATTAAAGAACCTTTAATGAAACTGAATTATTGTGTGTATCTTTTTATTATTAAGTGTGATTGAGGTCTGCAGTTAAAACTCCGTTTTTACAAACCGAATACTACTGGTTGACACAAGTCCGGTATATTGGAAATAGAGGCAATGTTAACATTGTAAGGGTTTAGTGTTGCATTTTTGTTTTTAATTAGCTAATATTTGACTTTTTACAAAACATTTAAACTGTAAGTTTAAAATATGCAAACAATTTTATTAAAATTAACAAAATAATTACTTTTGGGGAAAACAGTTAAATTGCAAGGGGTTAGTTATTAGCCTTGAATTGTTATTACACAAATAAACCACAAGAGAAACTAAATATGCACATTTACAAATATGCAAACTCAGTTTTACTTGTGGTTTATTTGAGTATTATAAAATAAAACGTCGTATCCTTATTGAGTGATCCCCACAATGTCGCTTCCAAGGTTGTATCGTAAAATTGGGTGCGATCCCTGGCTACACGGCATTCTGGTGTTTATGACTTCTGACTGATGTGCCCTCAAACAAAGATACTGACCATTTGGAAGACCATCAACATAGGGCAAGATAGCTCAGTTGGTAGAGCGCCGGACCGGAATTCTGGGTGTCGATAGCCTTGCATTTAAAAAAAAAATGGTCGAAATTTGTCTTTTTTGATAAATTAAACATTGAAAGGGGTTAGCCTTGCATATTTATTAAAATTTGCCAAAATTAATAATATGGAAAATGTTTTAATTGTAAGGGGTTAGCCTTGACCTTCGCCATGACCTTCGAATATATGTCGTCTTGGCTAACTCGCATAATCGCTCGGAAAATTCCGCATGCGCGTTTGATGTTGCGTGAATAATTGCATGATGTTACATGCATAATCACTAACTCATTGGTCAAATTTATGTTACATCACGTCATTATGCAACGTCACACGCGCATGCAAATCGACAGAATTCTGCTTAGAATTTTCCAAAAGATTATGTGAGTAAGCGTGGTCATAGCGTGGTCTGCGGCGTACATTAGAGGGCGCCCGCATTGGCGGCCTACGCGCGCTGCATACAGCGCTGTTTTGTAACCAAGGCTACACAGAGCCAACTATTTCAAAGCCTGTTTTCTCAGTTGTGTATTGTGTACATGTTATATCTCCGGAACCAGAGGGAATATGGAGCTCCATTATAATATATTAATAAATACCTAGGAGAGTTGCTGGCTTCTGATTGGTCGAGACTCGATCACGTGGAGTGGATTATCAGGTAGTAATATCATGGCTTTCAAGAAGAAGCGAATAAATGTTTCCTGAACCAGCATTAATCAAGCATCATGTAAGCCAATGATTGGCCGAATGCAGCAGTTCTACGGTAACTTGTAACAAGGACGCGTCAAATATTGATACTGCGCGCTATAAATGTAAGCATCATGTAAGCCAATGATTGGCCGAATGCAACAGTTCTACGGTAACTTGTAACAAGGACGCGTCAAATATTGATACTGCGCGCTATGAATGTACGCGTAGAACGTTTGTATCTATACGCGCGGCATTTTTCAAAATGCGCGTGTCGTCTGTTAACGCTAGCGCGTTGCTATACACGGTGGGCATCAGTGGTCAGCTAGTGTTGTCTCAAAGTATGGGTTATAATAACAACACATATTGAAGAGACAGGGTACCATGCATTTTCACAATTTTTCTTGTTAAAAAGGTATTTATTAAAGGTAATACCAGTGCGAGGACCCGATTATTACTGCGTGATAATGACCGGGTCGATCCATTACCAGCGGTCATACCCCAACCCGGTCATTATCAGGCAGTAATAATCGGGTCCTCGCACTGTTATTACCTAAAGTTTTCAAGCTGACGTTGTGGGCTTTGCATCCATGTATAACTAAACAAATTGCGACATAATATTTATTGATATTAAAATTGAATAAATTCGACTTCTGAATTTGTATTAAAATTAGAAAAATTGAATTATTGTGATTTTTCTATTTGTTTTACCAATTAATGGTCATAAATTACAAATAAAACACTTCACTGCATGTGATATCTAAAATCAATGAGAAATTTATTATTATTAGAAAAACACAAGATGAAACCAATAAGTTCATTTTCCCCCCAGAGTTTATATCTAAAACGTCCCATTTCTTTTCTATATAAGTAATTTTGAAAGGTTAAACACAAATTGCTGGTAACATTGCATTTTAGAGCAATGTTCACATTGTAGCGTCAGTGATGACAGCTAAAGTAATTTCAACTGTTTCCTATAATGTACAAATAAAGTCCAGCCTGAAGTCTGGTGTCGAGACAACAGTGGGTGATACCGACTGCTCTCTCCTGGCACCAGACTACTTCATATTGAAAATTTGCAAAAATAGACTTCTACAAAAATTTGTTATTCACCTTTTTGTAAATTTGAATGCTTCAGATTTAACCGATGCCTCTTCTTCTTTCGTATGATGAGCAGCTTAACGTGTTACTGCATACATCGGCTGTTACCACAAAAAACGCACCTCCTATTTTTTTTTACCCAGTTTCCCATCTTAAAAAGCAATAAAAACGTATCAAAATGAATGTTCACATTGATAAAATAAAAAGCAATTAATGAAATTGTTAGTTAAATTGCATGTTAATAAAAGGTACTTAATACTGTGACAAATCTACTGATAGATGTGAGGGTGCATATCGGTACTCATGATGTTATGATCAATCATGACAACATCATGATAACCAATTCCCTGCAGAAGTATCTACCCCACCCTCACCCCCAGTCCATCATAGCAGCTGGGATGCCATTATACCACACATTTGTTATGGGCTCATTAGTGAGGGGTTCTGGCAAAATGAGACAGAACTGGGCAGAGGTTGAAATGAGGGTTTTCGTTAAGAAAAGAGAATAAAATTCTCCTTACAATGCTGTATGTTGTGCTTCAATCGGACATTCCGTGAACAAGTTATGGATGTTTAAATTTCACATTTATCAATATGTCGCTAAGGTACAATGTTATGAAAAAGAACTTTGAAATGTTGAGTTTTGTACATGATATATGGGAAAATGTTAATTGTTTTCCCCATAAAAACTCTTTCATTCCACTATTTCCATACTATTTCTTAATCAAATATAGTTATTAGACATAGCAAGGATTACAAATATCAATAAATCTGAAGAAAAATAAAACACCCATTTTGTATTATTTTGCAATTTTCTCCACTATGCCCTGTGCCCAGTTCCGCCTCGCACAATAAAGCACATTGAGTTGCAAGTCTGGTTGTTTTTGTTTCCCTTGGGGGAACAAAAAAATCCTCCAAACCACAAATTATTAAAAGAAAAAGTTTCCAATGACTTAAAAACTTTATTTTAAGAGAGACAAAGAAAGAAAAATATAATACTTTTTGTTAACAAAAAAATAAAAAATCCCGAACTACGATGATTGTTGTAAAATCACTCCCCGGACGTAAAACTCTCCAAAATTAGCCCTATTATTAAGATTTCCAAGGCGCTAAACAAGATTGGGGGATGATAAATTCTCATTGGCACTGGTAGAAAAGAGAATTATTATCTCATCGGAAGTGTGAGATCGCACGGTTATTGGAAATGGTGCGTGTCTTATGCACATCAGGGATTAGTGTGCAGTGGTCCACGAAGGGTGCTGAGGAATGTCCTTTAAGGTGCGTGTATGTTATTTAAATACTAAGAATTGGAAGTGCTTAGTTTGGATTTATTATTTGATCTTCGAGCTTGTTCGCCTTTTCAAGCGCTCGATCGCCTTCGGGGGTCAGACGGGAAATTTTTTAGAGCATCTTTTTTCTGAACCCAAATAAATCCCAGGTTTTGATCTCCGTTTTTCGCCTGTCTCAAACAAATATTGATAAATTCCAAATTTTTTCAAATCCTACAACATTTTCATGAAATTTATTCAGGGATAGCAGCAAACGCTGTAAAAAGTAAAGATATTTGTTGGGATGATTGTCAATACCGCATCCGTTAACGATTCGAAGTGTTCATTGTAAAGATAGCCAATAGGGCTTACCCATGTATATGTTAAATGTCCCGGTTTAGGAGTTAAAGAAGGAAATTTCCGAGTTTCTTTTACAGTTTATTTATATGTTCACAGTGATAGAGAAAAAATGCTCACAGAAATGTAAGGTTATAGTATCTTATTATGATGGTTTGTGGTGAATACGCTTCCAATCAAATCGGAAGTAAAAGTTTATATATTGAAGTGTACATCCCCACGTTATGCAGATTGTAATGTACAAATAACTGAATCGTTGCTAGTCAAAGAAAATATTTAAGTTTGTAAAAGCGAATTGAGTTGAATAAAATGTCAAAACATATGATAATATTCAAACATTGTGTAGGTCATAAACATATAGACAAGCTGAAAGTATAAGAATTGTATTGTATATAGCTATTTTTTCAAGCGGTGAATCCGGGCGTGTGTGACCGTAAACCAGCAAAAATAAAACATGTAAAAATGTAATTATGTGAATATATTTTGGTTGTTGCAAGTCTGTTGCAAGTACATGTACATGTATGGGTGGTTATCGTGGCTGAGATGAGATTGGTCAATACGTATAGGCTGGGTTCGGGCGGTCTGTTCTTGACTCCCGAAACTCGATTGTGCAAAACCCCGAATAATAGGTGGTGTGTGATCCTGTTCCGAGTGCAAGATTATTGGGTCGCGTTTGAGCGCGACAACCGAGTTTTGCGTGTCAAGAACAGACCGCCCGACGCGACGAACCAGTCTGAGTCACTGTTGGAGTAAATCGGATGTGCAAGGGCCGCATGTGCAGGGTTCACCAAGTTCATGTTGTTTTGTCTGGTACGTGACTTCATTTCCGGTCTGTATTTCCTCCAAAGCTCTAGGAGCAATTTCCATTGAGCTGCTAAGAACAATAAATTGGCTTAGCACAACAATGCCCTGCTCAGTTAAAAAGGTTACAAGTTTATAATTAGACTCCATTGTTTTTTTCCGGGGCGCCTCCCAAATAAACCAGTTTAACATTCTACCTGAGTTTAAACACTTTATAATTGTATGCATGTCTTGAGCTAAATCAATTAAGTAAAATAATAATAATAATAAAGACCCCCCCCCCCCCCCCCCCTTAAACACATTAAACACATTATGATAACTTTAGTGTTCAAGCGGCTTTGGCATTAAACCCAGTAAATGCGTTAACATCAAAATCAATTTTAACAAAATTTCAAAACATTCGCAGAACAGTATTTTTAAAACTTGATGTAGAGCGTAGAGATATGGAACTCGACAATTTGTTTTCATAATGTTTTGTATTAATAGGTTCCCTTTAATAATAATCGTGGCTAGAGTTGTTTCATAAAGGGGGCTCTACATACAACACGAACTGAACACTGAACAAATAACGACCGGTGTACGTACAAGTCAGTGGTTCGAGTGGTCTTTCATTAAGGAAGTCACAATAAAATATTTTTCAAGGCACTTATCTATCTAATCCGGTTTTTCCTTTAGCCTTGCTCTCTGGTTAAGATATTCCACAAGAAAATTGGTAAACGTTTACAACAGCTGGATTCGAACCAGAGACCTTTCGATTAATAGCCCATCTCTCTACAAACTAGGCTATTGGCGAGTTAGTTAAGGACAGGGGTTCTTTAGAGTTTGTTAATAATAGATCAGTTGCCATTGTTCTTTTTATGATTATATGTTTACGCATTACCCAGCTGCCGAGGAAAACAATTGCGAACCGCTACACGTACACGTGGTCTAAGTTCATTTATTGCCTTTTTCGCCATGCAAACCTTTGAATCTCATCTGTCTTCCCTTCATTGGTCAGTTGTGAGTGTCAATCACAAAGCACGCGTTTGAACGTGTCATCGACGACTATAACACGTCCATCAATAAGATGTGTTCATTTCACAGTGTCGGTGACTGAAAGTTGCATTTACATAACTCCCGTTCATAAATTTTAAACGAGTCAGTGGTGCGTGATTGACAGCGCACTAGGGGGCCACGCGTTCGAACACGTCATCGACGTCTATAACACGTCCACCAATAAGATGGGTTCATTTCACAGTGTCGGTGACTGAAAGTCACATTAACATAACTCCCGTCATGACTAATAAACGAGTCAGTGGTGTGTAATTGACAGCGCACTAGGGGCCACGCGTTTGAACGTGTCATCGACGTCTTTAAAACGTCCACCAAGAAGATGGGTTCATTTCACAGTGTCGGTGACTGAAAGTGGCATTAACATAACTCACGTTCATGAATATTAAACGAGTCAGTGGTGTGTGATTGACAGTGCGCTAGGGGCCAATTACAAACCGGGCAACGTTCCTCAGTCACTGCTTAGGAAATCACTGGCAATGTTTTAAGGCAGGAGCGCGCGCTTCATTCCTCACAACGACCGCAACTCATCTTCGCCTTCGACAGGACAGCCAGAGAGAGACCTGAACGCAAGAACGAGATTTACAAGGTAAGGTTCTGCGACAGATGGAAACAGGCTTTTCAAGTCTTGAGATGAAATTAATGTTTGTATTCCTTCTTGATTAGTGGTTCTTACAAAAGTATGTTTTAAACAAAACTCGTGAATAGAGTAAGTTGTGTCAGATTATATTTTGACTCTCTGCTCCGCTGTCCATGTAAATGGTTGTAAAAGGCTGTTCATGTACTTAGGGTCCCCTATACATGTATACCCTTGGTACTGTGCTTGATGTTCTGACATGCTTTAATGAGCACACACAGCCTACCCAGCATTCTACCAAGCATCTTTTAGCATCTTGTCAGAATCTGCCGCGTATCCTGTTCCAGAATCTTCCACCTCATGTCCACTGAACTCGGCATCCCATCCTATTGATTTTTTCACCACTCCATGCAAACCCTTAGGGCATAAGTCTTATTTAAAAGGGTTGGAGCAAACGTCAAATGTATTGTATTCCTTCTTTGCATCCACAGACTCCCCTTGCTATCTCCCCATTTTGTCATCATCTTTGTTACTTTCTTTTTAGGGACAGCTGCTCGCTTTGATAAAACATAATGATATCACAACATCAACAACAAACAAACAAACACATTTCTTATTATAGCCTTTACGCTGACAACAGCCTCAAAGCGCTGTAAAAAATACATTAAAATAAACAAATAAAGAAATTTGTTGTGAGTTAAGGTGTTTGTTTTTATGTATTATTTTCAGGTGACATTCAACTTCAGTCACTTAGATTTCTTCTCGGCGGCTGAGCTCTGATTAAGAACACCACGTCAAGGTAGGCCTTACTGTATTAAAAACAAAAAAACAAATAAAGTTATATTTTTTAACATCGCCACAAAACCATTGACGTATCTTGTGAGGAGCTATAGCTAAACAATCAGCGAGACAAATTCTTAAATATTACCGTATTTACAGAGTTTTTTCAGTCAGGATATTATATGTTTCCCAGTTATTTTAACACTAGTATCACACATTCTTATAACGACACTTTACTTTCGTCCCCGAACATCGCCTAGCTCAATTCTCAATTTAAAAAATAGTTATCAATGAATTCCATTCTAGATCAAGTATTATTGCAATTTGTATACCTTTCTGATTCCTCCTAAAATCGTGAAATTCGTTTCACGGGGCTTTCGAAATTAAATAAAAAAATAACTAATTTTGGTGTTTTTTGTCGTTTGTTTCAAGACTCTTGGTCATTTAAATACAACAATTAACCATAACGTTTGATAGTAAACAGAACAAAATGCAACAACAACAGCGTCTAAATCTATTAAAATAAAAAACAAAGCAAAATACCCAAAACAACACATTAATTTACGACGAATCGCAATGCTCTAATTAAAATTATACTGCAACTTTAATCAAATCCCTTTGTAATTGTTGAAATTGAGAATCAAGAGTTGAGCTCGACGATGTTTGTGGACGAAATTAAAGTGCAATTATAATGAATTTCTGGAGAAGAGGAGAGGTGGGGTTGGCCCTACTTTATAGCTTGATTCAAAACCCGTACGACACTCTTCCTCAAAAAAGTTGTTCCGTCAAATTTGTTTTGCCGCTTTATACAAACAGACCAAAACGAACATCTGAAGTTATTTTGTATGCGCTCTACCCGAGAACCTTTTAATTCATTTTTTTTTGCTTCTTTTTCTGTTTATTAATTAGTCCCTTTTGTGATTTATATTGTCTACTTTTGGTATTTTATACAGAATGAAGATCTTGGTGGCAACCGTTCTTTCAATCGCCCTCCTTCTGGGTAACTCTGTCAAGCTCCGAGCTTCCGTCACTGGGCCGGTTGCCACGGACGGTGATGTTCCAGCGTCTCAGGCGTGTCCGATGTGCTGCCAGGGACCTGCTGCCGCACATGGTATACCAGGTTTAAATGGGCAGGTCGGACCGATGGGACCCTACGGCCAGCCGGGGTCAAAGGGCGACGCAGGTCAGCCGGGTCAAAATGGCGATATCGGGCCAATCGGTCCAATGGGTGAGCGGGGAGCACTTGGCAACGCTGGGCCTAAAGGTGACGATGGGATAGGCCAGCCCGGCAAGATAGGTCCGAAAGGTCTGCAGGGTGTCGTCGGAAGTCCTGGTCAGACTGGTGTCAAAGGTCAGAAGGGTGAGCCAGGGGAGACACCAGATGACTCCAACCAGCGGGTAGCATTCACCGCGGTGAGGACGAGCACCTCTGATACCTCTACGAGTCACGACACCCGTTTGCCCTTCCAGCAGACCGAGACGCTTCTGCCGGGTACCAGCTTTGATCTCGGGACCGGCACGTTCACGTGTACTGTGCCGGGCACCTACGTGTTTACGTTTTCTGTGAACACATATTATTCCAGCAGCAGCCTGTACGTTCATCTCCGGAAGAACGACGACTATGTTGTCTCTGGCGTTAGCACTGATTCAAGTGAATTTGAGCAGGTGTCTGGGAGCGCGGTGCTGGTTCTGCAGCGAGGAGACACGGTGGGGCTTACCATGTACGGTAGGGCGGTTAGTGAATCCACCTATCACTACACCTCATTCAGTGGCTTCCTCCTTTACCCCAAATAAATAATAAATAATTGCTGAAACAGTAGTCGTATTAAAAAGAAATAATATTCAATGTCATAATAATTAATATTTGTTAAGCGTCTTAGTCTTCATAAAAAGTTTCAAAACACCTTACCAACCGACATAAAAACTACATGAAAAACAATTTAATCAAAAGTAATATTTGTATAGAACTTGTTTTATAGGTTGCGTATGTTTTTATTCCACACTCGACACTTGTCGCAATAGCTAAAATACATTTGGTGTTTAATTCTAAACCTTGTTTCAATACGATTTAATGCAGTTAATTAGTTGTACAATGTACTATCGACGTACTAATAAATATCTTACTTATTTGAAAGAAAACAAATGATTCTAGGCATCCAGCAAAATGATTACGGTTGATATCGTGTAAATGTTCAGAATTGTTTAAACAAATTCACAATCGCCCGCTGACGAATGCGACAAAACATAATAATAACTGCCCGACTTTGGTTGAAAAAGAATGCCGTTTTTCTTGCTTTTCTCGGCATCCATGATTGTAAAACTTCGGACAGGTCAGTTAAACGATATTTACTATAAAATACAACCGAACCCCCCAAATCCACCCATTCATAATAATTTAAGCAATTACCAATGGTGTATCCTAGTCCTTTAAATGTTCATACATGTCCGCCATATAAACATATCGTTACTGAATAAATATATTTACCCATTTTATGTTGTTTCAAATGTTTTTTTTAAATATACAATTTACTGTTTTTAATATTCATTTTTAATAAAATGTTCAGATATACTGATACCAGTGCAGCGTAACTGGAGGTCCAAGGTTCAAACCCAGCTAAAGTCAATGTATGAATACAAAATAGAATATTTTGCTTCAATTCCCAATTTGTAAGCATTTAATAGCATCTGTATAAATAAAAAAGTAAGGTAGAATATTAGCATTTGCTCTATTTGGTATAAATTAAATGGCTATACTGTACGTGCACATGATAAACTCTATTGTTATAAACCATTCGGCTGTGCAATTAACTGCAAGTATAAAGCGTTTGATACTTTGTTAGTTAGCAATTCTAAGATTGCTGGGATTTTAAGTATGAGCTTCATGACCTCTCAGTTTTCGGTTTTTACTTCACTCTAAACTTCTCTCTCGGTATGTCATAGTCCCACTCTCCCTTCAGTATCATGTTAGCTGCCATGTGGCTGATCTCATCCGAGCACTTGGCCCCGACCCCGTTACCGCCAACGAGCACGCCAAGCCCAGGGCCGACCATGTCGCAGTAGAGTAGCCGCGTAGGTGTGGTGGTAGTCACGCAAGTATCGGTGTGAATGGAAAGTGGCTTCAGATCTGCAACGGTAATAAAAAAGTGTTGCATCTTTTTCGGTTTAATATCCAAAGGCAATCACGGCAACTTGATGAAAAGGCGACAAAAACATAGGACGAACATTTTTGAATGGATGCATAGTTCCATTTCAATATGCTGCACTTCACTGGATATACTTGTAATAAATTTGTGATTTACTTTTGTTTTATCCCACCGTTTTGTAAAACCTGCCGATAGTAATTATTGACTAGTTTTGTGGTGACGGTGCTCAATATAACGGGGCACTACGATTCCTCGCATTAATTTACACCTTGTGAAAAAGCTCACAGGACGTGTCGCAGCTGCCTTGCGGCGAAATGGCTGCATCGAGCTGTATACTGCCCACGGAGCCGAGATGGTATTTGGAATGTTTTGTGTGCCCAATGAGCAGGGGTAATAACATTGTAGTGACACAAGCGCCAGTATTGTTGGATACGTGCGCTTTACAAATATTGTTATTGTTATATATAGTTTTTACACAGTAATAAGATCGATGGAGTCCCGCGGATCACCTACCAGGAATTATGCCTTGTAGGCACTGCAGGAGTCTATCTGACGTTGGTTGATCACCGTGACCAAAGTACCAGGCCTTCATTTGCTCCTTAGTTGTCATATCTTTCTCACCCACTTTACCGTGACCTATTTTCAGGTACCACTTACCTACAAAACATTTGGGGAGAGAAAACAAAATTTAGCTACATGTATTCAATAGGAATAGTATGGTGGTTTCATTGGGACTAACAAATGATCAGCGCGGACGCCAAGCACAAGTTCTCCTCTCGCTTGGTTGCAGCAAGTGAGTTAGGGGAGACTTGGGTTTGAGTCACCAAACATTGAGTCTGAGTCAGAGTCCCAGTCACCACTGTCGAGTCTTGAGTGCGAGTCCTGAATCAAACAGGTAGAGTCCGAGTCTGAGTCATAAGTCAAATGGTTGGGTCTGAGCAATATTTATTGGTATTTGCCAGAGATTCAGTAAGAATTCAAAATCCAAATTCAGTAAGAATCAAAGCTCTTTATTACTAAAATTGGAAATTCATAGCTATTTTCCCATTCATAGCTATTTTATAGCTATTCCCATTTTGCAATCTATAGGTTGGTTGCGCACAAACATTACCGTTGTGACTTTGAATTTACAAGGCGGGATTCAGACCTATACACGTCATGCATATCATTTGCATATCTCAGGAGGGAATCTCAGGAGGTACCGGTACGCAAGATTCCCTGCTCGTAATACTGGACACCATTTGAAGTCTAGGAACCAGACTAGGCTAGACATGGGAGGAGTGTGTTTACTCATAAAGATGTCAAAATTCAGCTGCATTATCTAATGGCCTGTTCTCTTAATGATTACATTCATTAGTCACATATACATGGTAATATTTACCGTTTGGGTACGCCGGAATCGGTGGCAAAATGTAGCAGTCTTGTCCCAAGTCCGTTTCTCCCTCATGAACGTCTAAGGAAGGCATGCCCTGGATCCTGTCCCTGTCATCTTCTATCAACTACAGAAGCACCACGACTTGAGACTTGGCCGTTATATCAAGTTGCAACCCAGTGGGTAGTAGGTCTTCCACAGCAGTTGAGGCCCCAGTGCGGAGCAAGACTTTCTTAGCATTGATGGTCCTGTCGGCTTCGGTGGCTAGTGTAAATACGATGTGATAGATCGTCAACGAGGTCGTCCAATATTCTGCATCCTTGGCGCTGAGCCAAGGTCTGCTGGGCAAAAAGGAGCTTCTGCGGGCTCAGATGATGACACTGATCCCTGTCTGGTTGGCACCATCGAGTAGCTTACGGCCGAGGGAACCATCGTGTGCAGTCAGCCACAACACCCCAACGTCCCTGTAAAAATGTATCCCTACAGAGAAAATGATAGGTAACCAACTATTTAAGGTGACATGTGATTAATGGCTGTTGACCGGTTCCCAGCCATTTTCCACTCGATAATAATAGCAAGTACTTGTACAGTGAAATATTCCAAATACCATCTCAGCTCCCGGGGAGCATACAGCTCGATGCTGCCATTTCGGCGCAAAGAAGCTATTCCAATGACCATCTCTGCCCTCACAGGTACCCATTTACGCCTGGGTGGGGAGAAGCAGAGGCACACGCACAACCCCAGGTTGGACTCGAACCCACAACCTGCAGAATTACCAGCATTCCACAAATTAAATGCTCCCGGCCACGATGCCACTCCACAGCCCTAAATAAGTGGTCTTCTACAATTGAAAACTTTGATATGAGAGTTTTTCTACGGAGCTCTGGAAGTGCCATCCGACTTGTTTACATCCTGACATATTTTATCTCAGGATGACGACATAATAGAGGCAAAATGACGACATCCTTTAATATTTGTTCGCGTAATGGCGACATCCTGAGATAATATATCGCGTGATGACGACATGCTGAAAGTAGGATGACGACATCCCGAGATAACATATCGCGGGATGACGACATGCTAAAAGTAGGATGACGACATCCCGAGATAATATATCGCGGGATGACGACATCCTGAGATAATATATCGCGGGATGACGACATGTTGAAAGTAGGATGACGACATCCTGAGATAATATATCGCGGGATGACGACATCCTGAGATAATATATCGCGGGATGACGACATGTTGAAAATAGGATGACGACATGTTGAAAATAGGATGACGACATCCTGAGATAATATATCGCGAGATGACGACATGTTGAAAGTAGGATGACGACATCCTGAGATAATATATCGCGGGATGACGACATCCTGAGAGTAGGATGACGACATCCTGAGATTATATATCCCGGGATGACAACATGCTGCTGAAACTATGTAGGATCCTGATTAGATCAGCAATACGGAAGCTTAAAGTGACCATCCGCGTTTCCGCGTTTCAGAATGAAAAACCATGTAAAGACGGACACTTGGTGCAATGCTCGCAGTCAGCATACGATAGGCAGGGTAGCAGCGCGGCGAGTCTCTGCCTCGATTTTTGTCATACCCCTTGCGAGGTTTTATGTTAATGAGGCTTCCCTTTGAGGGGCGGAGTGGTTTGACAAAAAATTTCAAAAATTATTTGGTCCCATTTATCACAGAAAATAAACACAACCACACACATAATGTTGTTGTCAACATTATACTTTATTGATTTAAGCAAACAAAATCCGTATTACATGTTTCCTTTAATCAATCCGTATGGTAGGCTTTGTCTATTTCCGTGACGCTTTTGCTTTGGCCTTGACGCTTTGACTTTGGTCGTGACAGTTGTGGACCACCGTAGTATTTCGTTAAAAGACGTCTTCTTGAGAGATATGATTTAATATCCTGGAAAGACGTCTTTCCAAGATACGATTATCATGGAAAGGTGTCTTTTTGTGATACGATTATCATAGAAAGACGTCTTTCTGAGATACGATATTAGGAAAGATATATTTCCGAGATACGATATCACGGAAAGACATATTTTTATATCAGTATTCCGTCTTTTTGAGATAAATTATCTCAGAAACGCGGAAAAGCGGATGGTCACTTTAAGCTTCCGTATTGCTGATCTAATCAGGATCCTACATAGTTTCAGCAGCATGTCGTCATCCCGGGATATATTATCCCAGGATGTCGTCATCCTACTTTCAACATGTCGTCATCCCGCGATATATTATCCCAGGATGTCGTCATCCTACTTTCGACATGTCGTCATCCTGCGATATATTATCTCAGGATGTCGTCATCCTACTTTCAGCATGTCGTCATCACGCGATATATTATCTCAGGATGTCGCCATTACGCGAACAAATATCAAAGGATATCAGGATGTCGTCCTGAGATAAAATATGTCAGGATGTAAACAAGTCGGATGGCACTTCCATATTTTTCCGTATTTTTCAGATGAATAACATTTTTGACTAACAAATAGTCACTTTTCTCACTTCCAGAAACTTGTTTTAACCTCAAATTGATTCTGGACTTTTCAATGTTTCCTCTTTATTAAAAAAGATAATCCTATCCCCATTTTTCCTCAAAAGTACGGAGCTCTGGAAGTGCCAGCCGACTTGTTTACATCCTGACATATTTTATCTCAGGATGACGACATAATAAAGGTAAAATGACGACATCCATTGATATTTGTTCGCGTAATGGCGACATCCTGAGATAATATATCGCGGGATGACGACATGCTAAAAGTAGGATGACGACATCCTGAGATAATATATCGCGGGATGACGACATCCTGAAAGTACGATGACGACATCCTGAGATAATATAGCGCGTGATGACGACATGTTGAAAGTATGATGACGACATCTTGAGATAATATATCGCTGGATGACGACATGCTGAAAGTGGGATGACGACATCCTGAGATAATATCTCAGGATGTCGTCATTACGCGAACAAATATCAAAGGATGTCGTCATTTTGCCCTTATTATGTCGTCATCCCGCGATATCTTATCTCAGGATGTCGTCATCCCACTTTCAACATGTCGTCATCCCGCGATATATTATCCCAGGATGTCATCATCATACTTTTAGCATGTCGTCATCCCGCGATATATTATCTCAGGATGTCGTCATCCCACTTTCAGCATGTCGTCATCCCGCGATATATTATATCGGGATGTCGTCATCGTACTTTCAACATGTCGTCATCCCGCGATATCTTATATCAAGATGTTGTCATCGTACTTTCAGGATGTCGTCATCACGCGATATATTATCTCAGGATGTCGCCATTACGCGAACAAATATCAAAGGATGTCGTCATTTTGCCTCTATTATGTCGTCATCCTGAGATAAAATATGTCAGGATGTAAACAAGTCGGATGGCACTTCCAGAGCTCCGTACAAAAGCTCTTGCAGAAAGGGCAAAACAGACTTTCGGCATGCGCAAGTCTACAGTCCGTAACCTTTTCCCGCATCTTGTAGACGTCAATGGTTCACAGGTTCACGGTACGCGTGAAATATTCGCACATGCATTCACACGTGCGTGCATTTCTCTCTCACCTGTCAATCGTTCAATATCACTGAAACTTTGAGCTGCTCGTCTGCCAAGTTCTCCCCATTCAAAACTTCTGCTGATTCCACTAAATGCTCGTCCCTCATCAAATACAGACCGGCTTTCATAAATCTTAAAAAAATAACCAGAAGATATAATTGCAATTATTCATCCAGTGTTGTAGTACTAGAACTCGCACCAAATTATGTAAACATAATAATGACCCTATAAACTCTCTGGCATGCTGTCATTTTGAAGAATTTTGAAGTAGTCTAATGATGTGTCCCAGAGATGCATTTTTTTAAAATTTCTATTAAGCAGTTGGTTCAATATCAAATCTAAAAATATTATTGGTTCAAATCTAAAAATATTATTTTCTTGGTATATATAGCATCCACAGAACTAAACCTTCGTCAGTTTAGTTTTCAAGCACCTTTCTTTTAATTAGATTTTTGAGAACTGTTGCGGCTTTCAAACAATAAAAATGTACAACTGACAATAAGTAAAACATTTTTGAGGTCTTGGATATATTTGGACAATGTGCCCCTCTCAAAAATTTTAAAGGTAAACACCATTGGTAATTGCTTGAATTATCATGAATGGGTAAATTTTTGGGGGTTGTATTTTTTAGTAAGCATTGTTCAACTGACTTGTCTGGAGTTTTACAATCATGGATGCTGAGAAAAGCAAGAAAAACGACATTTGTTTTCAACCGTCGTCAGGCAGTAGTTCTTATATTGTTTCTGTTTTTTTTTATTATATAAAATTCAATTTTTCAGAACAATTAGAGGATATCTAGCGCAATCCTTTTGCTAGATGCCTACAATCATTATTTACCTACAAATAAGTAAGATATTTCCTAATATAATTCGGTAGTGAAATGTTGCGATTTCGCAAATGGTGTATCCTACCTTTAAATCACGAGTGGGAAACAAAAATCATACCTCTTCGTGACTGGTTCGCTGGGTCCGTTAAAGCAAACTGAGATACCAGGCCGCTCTGAGCAATATTTGGCGGCTGCACTGCCCCACAAACCTGCCCCGACGACACAAATACGTCAAATACCTCGATTGGAGTTGCAGACATGACTGACAAACGATGGGGTTATCACGTACAGCTAGTAGTATGACACTAAATTTTTTAGTAAGCATTGTTCAACTGACTTGTCTGGAGTTTTACAATCATGGATGCTGAGAAAAGCAAGAAAAACGACATTTGTTTTCAACCGTCGTCAGGCAGTAGTTCTTATATTGTTCCTGGGGTTTTTTATTATATAAAATTCAATTTTTCAGAACAATTAGAGGATATCTAGCGCAATCCTTTTGCTAGATGCCTACAATCATTATTTACCTACAAATAAGTAAGATATTTCCTAATATAATTCGGTAGTGAAATGTTGCGATTTCGCAAATGGTGTATCCTACCTTTAAATCACGAGTGGGAAACAAAAATCATACCTCTTCGTGACTGGTTCGCTGGGTCCGTTAAAGCAAACTTAGATACCAGGCCGCTCTGAGCAATATTTGGCGGCTGCACTGCCCCACAAACCTGCCCCGACGACACAAATACGTCAAATACCTCTATTGGAGTTGCAGACATGACTGACAAACGATGGGGTTATCACGTACAGCTAGTAGTATGACACTAAATTACATAAAAGGAAAACACAAACAGAAAACTGAAAAGGTCAGGTAAACACAAAATATCAACGGAAAAGTCGTAGATCATCCTGATAAGGAAAGTATTCAGTTGATACGTACGGGGTGTTCTGTACATAGGGTCATTTTTGACAATTTGTCTTGTTTCTGTATACAATTTATTTAACCATCATATATATGAAAATGCATGAGTATACCCACAGACTCTGTGTCTTGATTGACCGAGAGCTAGTCACATGGTATTTTCTATTTTTACTATCTTTCTGCATGTGCACGACCAAAAGTACTATAGTCGTAGCAACCATGGTACTATACCATTAGCAACCAAAGTAGTACCCATGGCGCGGTATTTGTGTGTAAATGTATGCTGATGTGCGTGTTGAGCGTAACGCATTGAGCGTAGCGCGTATTGTTTCAAAGAGCCAGCGCTACAGAGCTGGATTAAAATTAAAGTTCATTTTAACTGTATTTAGATTATAATTATACAATATTAAAACCAAGCTGTATCTGTGAGTGAGGCATGAAGGTAGGAAACCTCCATGACATGGGTGAGGTGTTATAAACTGTCATAAGGTGTTATAAACGTGAAAATACTGGTACGAGTACTAAATGACTAAAGAGACTGGAGAGATCGTGCTGTGCTTCAAAGAATAATAACAGTTTTCTTATCTGTTCGATGCTTCCAATACTACAAGCACACACTATGCCTAATGCGCATAAACCGAATGTATATGTGTGTACCAATGAGACGGAGCGTCAATGTGTATTGCAATCGAACGTCGAGTAAGACGCGCTCCGTGTACTAGGTCTACCGGGCTAGAACCAGTCACGACCTGAACATCGATCTGAATCTCTGAACCCCGAGCACTGATTTGGCTCATCTTTTATAGCGGTTACAACTACATGTCATGATTGCATCATCGCGGGTCATGTGACGTCACATTAAAGGTGAGTTTTTAGGACACTATCTCTGGAAGTACAGGCCCAATTTGGGTCAATTAAACTTGATATGAAAGTATTCCAGGATTTGTTATATACGAAAATTACGATGACATCGATTATCATGATGACATCGTCGGGTGTCATGTGACGTCACATTAAAGGTGTAGTTTCCCCATATGATTTGTACACCATATATCTTTGGCACTTCGGTAAATCCAATCGACTTCAGATTTGGCACACACTTAGACCACCACACACACATACTAAAAGTCAATTTAGACATTTCTCACATTAAAGGACTTCAGACATGCCACACACTTAGACCACCACACACACATTGAAAGTAATTTTAGACACCCGAAACAGCTCTGTGTTTGTCCACAAACACATTTATAGTTTTCTTCTGTTTCAGACTTTTCTCCATAGGGTTTGTACACGTTTTTTCTTCAGCCAATACACTTTGACATTTTAATAAATCCGAATGACTTGAGACTTGGCATACACTTAAACCACCACCCACAGATGATCCTAGAAGAAATTCGTAACGATTACGTCATTCATGGTCACGTGACGTCACGTTAAAGGTGCAATTTATCCCCATAGGTTTTGTACACGTTTTCCTTCAGACTATTAACTTTGACACTTTGGTATATCTGATTGACTTTAGACTTAATACACACCTCAACCACCATTCTCAGGAGGGCCTAGAAGGAAATCGTCATGATGAGCGGGTCATGTGACGTCACATTTAAGGTGTAGTTTTTTGGACCCTCTATCTCTGGAATTACATGTCCGATTTGGGTCAAACTTGGTAATCAGGTATTCCGGGATGAGTTATAGACAACAATTAAGATGACATCGTCGTAGGTCATGTGACATAACATTAAAGGTGTAGTTTTTAAGACCCTCTATCTCTGAAAGTACAGGTCCGATTGCGGTCAAACTTGGTATGACAAATATTCCAGGATATCAGACTATTTGTGAAAATTTGACTCCTTTTTGCCTATTATTTAATAAACTTTTTCACGTGACTGTTTACTCTCTTAATTATCATGATTATCACTTAAATAAGCACGCACAATACTACGATTGAGTCTGTATTTCACAGAATCTGAAATGTATGTTATACCTGTTCTATTCTTGACTGTCCTAACAGCCCGGAATCGTGCAACCGTTAAAGTTGTTTGCCGCCCTTAGTGTAGCAAGTGATTTAAAACAACGACGGAACGTGTTATAAAGTTTACAGGCAACATTTATCCAGGCACTAATAAGCGTCACCACAATATGACGGGGTACCTCCGGGTAGGGAAGACAGATGGATATGAAGATTTATAGAGAAGGGCAAAACTCAAGATCGAGTATTAAACAGTCACACACACAAAAAGAAGCGGGCAATTTTCAAGTTTTGTTCGTATTCTATTAGTTTACAGTATTTCTAGTAGCGGCCGAGAGGTGGTGAAGAAACCAAGGATATAATAATTATTCACTTTTTCACCCCGACACCCCTCCTCTCTCCTGTATTAGTAGTCATCACCTACAGCACGTGTACACAACGTCAAAACGTTATCGTTTTTAGGAAAGATTTGTAACATTTCAGGGATATTTGTTTCGCTTAAAATGTCCTATGAGAGGACTTCAATTCTCTGGTGCATATAGTGTTATGTAATGTGGATGTATTTTTAGAGGCAATTGTTTTTGTTCGTTAAGAGAAAGTGCACGGATGTAAAAATCAATCAAATTCGACAGGCGATAGGTCAAGGAAGGGTAATTTTTGGAGGGGCAGATTACAAATGTATGTCTTAAAATGACAAAAAAATACATACCGGTACATAAATGGTCACCACAAGTTAAATTCATTTCCATGTTTTTATTTATTTTCATTTTATTATTCCAGAACAAATTAACCAATACATTTTCTAATAAATATATTTAACAAAGAAAACAATATTGCAAATTGGGATGTACACAACTGTGTTTGAACAAATTACTACATGTATCTGTTATAGTGTAGAGCACTATTGTTTATCAAGTAAATGATATTTATACCTGTAATGATATAATTGCTTGAATTTACAAACGTCACAAGTACCCTTATTTGAGTGAATTTTATTTTCCCTTAAAAGAAATGTATTGTTTCTACTTTTGGAGTTTTTGTTTTTCAAACACAGTTCGTGTTTTGTATATAGTTTGTACAGATTCTTGACACTAGTGTTTGGTTGAAAGAAATACAAGATATTGAAATGTTATCTGTAATGTCCCAGGCATGCATTTACAAAATACTCAGTTTTCAAAGGCTTTAAAGTGCAGAAAGAGTACTGCATGTATAGACCATGTGCCCTCTGTTTACATCTATATTCAAATATGCCCGTCAATATGCGCACGCATCGTGTTTTACATAAATTTGGTTTAGGTGACATCAGAGGTCACATAAATCAAAGGTGGTCTGACCTGTGGCGTCAGTCCTCAACCAAATTTTATGCAAAACACGATGTGTGCGCATATTGATGGCACGTTTGAATACAGATGTAAACACGTGACGTCAGAGGGCACATTGTCTATACTACAGTTCACAATCACTCAAGTAGTATTTTTAAGTATTGGGTAACGTTAAGGTTCAAGTGTCGAGCACCATTCCCAAGTAACAATTAAACTGCTATTTTACAAAATTCTTTGAAATTACAAATGTTACTAATATAAAGCACATTTGAGTGAAATTTGTTTTCGCTTAAAGACAATAAAATGTATATACTTATCTGGAGTTAACATCCTTTTCCAAACAGAGTTCGTCTTTTGTATTACCGTTAAAGTTGAACAGAACTGTACATAAAAATCCATCAAAATCCCTTAAAAAACAAACTTGAAACTTAATCTAAATGTTGTATAAACAGTATTTTGGACTGATATTGTCCAACAAACTTAGAATATGTAACATAAATTGTATTCATCTTCAATCCTCCAACACAATTATCCATTCATCTTCAATCCTCCAACACAATTATCCATTTGTTTTCTTGAATGTGTTTCCAGTGACACGGACAGTCCCCAATGCTTTGATGGGTTTAGTCGGTGCTGATGACATTACGGGAGGTACGGGAGGTATTGATCTGAGCAGAATGCAGCGGTCATTTGTGAATAGCTCAATATAAACAATGCTCGGTACATCTTACTAACTCAACACAATGCATCTACTAAAATCAATCAAAACGTTTTTGCCAGCCCTCAAAAATCATAAAGAAAATGCCTGAAAGATTCAGGAGAATTTACGAAGGTTAGGTTAAGGAAGTATTCTACTATGGATTAGAAATCAGCCTTTAGCATAGCAGAGATAGAACAGAACTGAGTGCAGTAGGACAATGATAAGTAGCCTTGAAATGTAGTATACCATTTGCAAACAAAACTATTAAATTAGTATGAAATATCTTATTTGGCGGCTGGCAATCGTTGAGTATAATGTTCTACTCAGGACTGTATGTGCCATGGGGTATCCCTTTTTTGTCTCTATATCCTATATGCACTCCATATTATTGTTACATGAGACATCCCCTCTGATGAGTTACACAAATCAGACTTGGATCAAAGGTCATTAGTAGCCTGTGGCTCAAAGTACATGTACTTAGGCTTAGATGAAAGGTGATTAGTAGCCTGTGGTATCATAGTGATACAAGAGACGAGTCACACAAATCAGACTTGGGTGACAGGTGATTAGTGGCCTCTGTCATTGCAGTTGTAGAAGAGGTGGCTCACAGTACTCGGGCTTGGATGACAAGTGATTAGTAGCCTCTGCCATTTCAATAATAATAATAATGTTAGTTCTTATATAGCGCTTTAGACTCCCACAATGTGGGTGTATCAAAGTGCTTTACATTATTACCCCGGTCATTGGGCCCATGAAACATTCCAAATACCATCTCAGCACCCTGGGGAGTATACAGCTCGATGCTGCCATTTCAGCGCAAAGCAGCTAAATTCAACCACAATAACCATCTCTGCCCTCATCACAGGTACCCATTTTACTCCTGGGTGGAGAGAAGCAATGAGTGACAAAGTGCCTTGCCCAAGGGCACACGTACCATAGTCCCAGGCCGGACTCGAACCCCCAACCTGTAGCTTTACCTACAGATTACAAATTCAATGCTCCAGACCACGAGGCCACGGCACTCCACTACATTTCAGTGGTAGGAGGCGGCTCACAGCATTCGGGCTTGGATGACAAGTGATTAGTAGCCTCTGTCATTGCAGTTGTAGAAGAGGTGGCTCATAGTAGTTAGGCTTTGATGACAGGTGATTAGTGGCCTTTGTCGTTGCAGTTGTAGAAGAGGTGGCTCACAGTACTCGGGCTTTGATGACAAGTGATTAGTAGCCTCTGTCATTGCAGTGGTACAAGATGTGGCTCACAATACTCAGGTTTAGATGAATAGTAGCCAGTATTGTGACTTGATATTTTCTAAAGAAAATTGTTTTGAATAAAACAAAATGAAAGTAAAGATATATAAAACAATATTTCTAATAGCAAAGGTTCTTTGCACATAGAGTTACAACAAGTGTTTTCAGTTTGTGCATATTTATATAAAATAAGACATGTTTAAAAGTATGTTTTGGTTAAATACACTGATGAACTCTGCTTGCATACATGTAAACCTGATTGTCTCAGAACACCAATAGAAAGTCATATTCTCTGCATCAGTCAACATCAGAAATGTGTTCAATTTCATAAAAACAGTGTCAAATTGTGTGTCCCTGTTACATATGACAAGTATACATTTCTGCAAATCAGGACACATTGTCTTATACATGTATCTCCTTCAATGACTACTCTCTGTATGTAAAGCAAAGTACCAGCTTCTTTGTACCTGATAATTATGAACTAATTATTAATTGCTCTATGATGCTCTACAGTTATAGTGAGTGATGGTCATCACCAAGTGATGACTAGGAGGACTGGTAAAATGTTACACACAGCTGTCGATGTGACGACGATGGTCCACAGTTATAGTGAGTGATGGTCATCATCCAGTGATGACTGGGAGGACAGATGAAATGTCACACTCACCTGTGGATGTGACGACGATGGTCCACAGTTATAGTGAGTGATGGTCATCATCCAGTGATGACCAGGACAGATGCAATGTCACACACAGCTGTCGATGTGACGACGATGGTCCACAGTTATAGTGAGTGATGGTCATCATCCAGTGATGACCAGAACAGATGCAATGTCACACACAGCTGTCGATGTGACGACGATGGTCCACAGTTATAGTGAGTGATGGTCATCATCCAGTGATGACCAGAACAGATGCAATGTCACAGACAGCTGTCGATGTGACGACGATGGTCCACAGTTATAGTGAGTGATGGTCATCATCCAGTGATGACCAAGGGACAGATGAAATGTCACACTCGGCTGTGGATGTGATGACGATGGTCCACAGTTGTATTGAGTGATGGTCATCATCTAGTGATGACCAGAACAGATGCACAAAGTCTATGGAGAAAAGTGTAATTTTGAGTTGTCGAGGATGGACATTATTAGTGGCCCGATTCAGCCTTATCCAAAATTAAGTGTGCCCTGTAGCATGATCTTTGAGATTCTGCAATAAAAAAATCAACTTTGAAGATTTTGGGAGGGAGAATTTTGTTTAAAGACGTCTTTAAACTTTGTGCACAAAGTCTATGGAGAACTAGAAAAGTGTAATTTTGAGTTGTCGAGGATGGACATTATTAGTGGCCCGATTCAGCCTTATCCAAAATTAAGTGTGCCCTGTAGCATGATCTTTCAGGATCTGCAATACAAAATATTACTTTTAAAATTTTGGGAGAGAGAATTTTTGTTAAAGACGTCTTTAAACTTTGTGCACAAAGTCTATGGAGAAAAGTGTAATTTTGAGTTGTCGAGGATGGACATTATTAGTGGCCCGATTCAGCCTTATCCAAAATTAAGTGTGCCCTGTAGCATGATCTTTGAGATTCTGCAATAACAAAATCAACTTTGAAGATTTTGGGAGGGAGAATTTTTTTTAAAGACGTCTTTAAACTGTGTGCACAAAGTCTATGGAGAAAAGTGTAATTTTGAGTTGTCGAGGATGGACATTATTAGTGGCCCGATTCAGCCTTATCCAAAATTAAGTGTGCCCTGTAGCATGATCTTTGAGATTCTGCAATAAAAAAATCTACTTTGAAGATTTTGGGAGGGAGAATTTTTTTTAAAGACGTCTTTAAACTTTGTGCACAAAGTCTATGGAGAAAAGTGTAATTTTGAGTTGTCGGGGATGGACATTATTAGTGGCCCGATTCAGCCTTATCCAAAATTAAGTGTGCCCTGTAGCATGATCTTTGAGATTCTGGATTAAAAAAATCAACTTTGAAGATTTTGGGAGGGAGATTTTTTTTAAAGACGTCTTCAAATTTCACGCATGTTCTATTCACAAACTGTAGATTTTGAAGCTGGGTTTGGTGATGAAGTAAATGTCGAAGTGATCTTTTTGTTGAATATAAATATCTTTTAGAATATGTGTTAAAATTGGGTAGAATAAAAATTTGCCTTTTATGTTTATTTATTTTGAATTTCGTTCAATGAAATCGCAAGACTGATTGGGCAGCTTGCGTTGTTCTCGCGCAGACGATGTCTTTTTGGACCTCCTTTTGATGCATGTGTTTTATATTTCATGAGTTCGAGGATGAGTTCGCGGATGAGTTCGAGGATGGAAATCGCGGATAGCTTTGGACAGGTCTCGACCTCAGTTGCAAATGCAGCATACATCTTGTTCCCAGGCCTTCACGTTGTTAAACCGATCACATTCCATATCAGACTGTAGCAGAACCATACTAATTGTCAACCGCGCTGAATACAAATAGAGGGCGCACTTTATGAAAAAAGAGCTGCACTCGATTCACGATGTCGTACGTAAATATCATAATATGCTCAGTGCATAATGTTTGGTTCACAAAGTTAAAATTCATTAAGAATTTGTAAGATTGACCTTCATGGTGCTTGCTTTTTAATAGAATCCACGATAATAAAAAAAACACGATAAACCAACACATTGGCATAAAATCGGCAACACCTCACTCGTAGTCGTACGGTGGCCACAATAAATGTGAATCCCAAATAAACATTAATTTAGTGACAATTTGTTAAAACAAAAAACAACAAATACATTTTGACACTTGTAAATCTGATCGACTAGGGCCTTGGCACACAGTTGTTCCTTGCTCTATGGATATACCACATCCACCCACAGATAGTACAAAAACACAATTCGTTGACGTCGCGTCGGTTGTCATGTGACGTCCAGTTAAAAATCAGTTGTTAAGACCCTTTCTGGAATGCAAATAATGCAAATAATGATGTGTTATACATAAAAATAAAGAAAACATCATAATGACACCATCGTGGGTCATGTGACGTCACATTAAATGTGCAGTTTTTAAGACCCTCTATCTATGGAGTACGGTACATGTCCGATGGGGTCAATCTTGGTATGCAAGTATTCCAGGATGTGTTATATGCAACAATTAAGATGACATCATGATGGCATCACCGGGTGTCATGTGACGTCACCTTAAAGGTGTAGTTTTTCCCATAGAATTTGTACAATTTTTTTTACCAATATATCTTTTGCACTTTGGCAAATCCGATCGACTTCAGACTTGACACACACTACCACCACCAACATATTGACTCATTTTAGACACCCGAAACAGCTCTGTGTTTGTCCACAAGCACATTTCTAGTTTTTGTTTGTATCTGTATGTGTGCACTTGTTTGCTTTTGCGATCGAGGATCGAAACACAAAAGAAAACAAAGGGAACAAAAGATCCTCGAAGGACGGTTTCTTTGTCCTCGATCGCCAGGGTAAGCGCAAAGCAATGGGGTAAGGTTTCAGTTAAGGAATAAAGGAAAACACAATAGGGGATCCTCGGTCGTAATGGCAATTCACGAACTAATGTGTATATTTAAATGCAGGGAGGGGTTTATTGTTAACTGTTGTAGTTTAATTTATAATATATATATATATATATGTATTTTATTTTATTTTTCTGTATTAATATTTTAAACGTGTAAAAACAGTTGTATTTGTTTTGTTTTTAAATCATACCCCTTGTTCACATGGGTCGAACATGTAAATAAACTAAAACAAAAACGCCAGGTTATTAAAGGATGGTTGTGTGAATGTTTACACCCTACTTTTACATTATCTTTTCGTTGAATCCAGGACATAGTACTCCTTTAAAACTGCTAAAAAAAACTTGGACTGGACAGACCATTATACAAATGAAATGATATAAATGACCTAAAATAATACAATATTTGTCTCAGCAAGGAGAAGGTTTGGATGAATCGTCTTGGGAAAAATAAACAATAATTAGACATATCTCTCTCTTTTTTTCAATCTTCAAACTCCATTTACGACAGATATATATATATATATATATATATATATTTATGAAATAAATTCAGGATACGAGTTAAAATAACTTTGGCATATTTATTTCTGGACAGACTGTTTCGTACCGTGTGGCACTCATCAGCATATATATATATATTTCTCACTGATGTAATACCTTGTTAGATTCTTTTTTAAACCAACAATTGAAATACGTTTGTTATTCATTTTCATTTTGTAAAATGTGAAATCGGGAAAATTAAAAGAATGAAATTGGGGCATTTCAATCTACAGTCGTAACTATCTAACAAAACTAATTCGTGGGGATCCCCCTGTGTGCACAACTAAACTGAATATCGCAGTTGGCGCAATGGTACAAACACTTTGTAACATTGTGTAAATGCCTGCCAATGCAAACAATCGAATTTATTTGTATACAGTGTATGGTCTTCTTTCAAAATCGTTCGGAAAAGAAAAACGAAATAATTTGTTATGTAATACTTTGTTATCCTTGTTATTTATGATATGTAAAGCCGAATCATCTGTGGAACTGTCGTTATGGGACACTGAATTGCCTCTGTGATTTAGTTACTCAACTGTATAAATTGTGTAAAACTCGGTGGTCACACACGATTCGGTGTTTTGTGTCTGTCCAAAACGTGTGTCCGTCATTCACTGGACCACTGTTCGACCGATAAATATTGGTCCTAGTACAATCATGTAAATTAGGCAGGAATCGGCTGTTTTCAATTATTAGTTTGTTATAATAACATGCAATAAATATTTGAGCACGGACATTGCTGTGTTCGATTCCTTCTTTCTGAGTTCTTGTCCGTGTCTGGGCCTGGGTGGTTAGGTACTCGGTTTGCATAGGCTTTGCATTCCCTAAAGCCGTGTTCCCATTGGACTTTTTCTTCCGCGGCGGAACGGTTCATTCGCTGTTCGAGACTGGCAGAATGTCACACATTGCGGCCCTGATAATTTACCGTGGCTGCGCGGAAGTCTTCCGCGACCTCTTTCGGCCTGTTCATTTTACATCACGGTCGCGGTAAATTGACAGGGAGGTCAGTTTACCGTGCGTCCCCATTGGATTTAATTTTGTCATTCTAAAGAAAAGTCGCGGTACTCTAACAAAATTAAGTCCAATGGGAACATGGCTTTAGTCTGCACCCGATGACGGAGATGTCGCAAAAGTCAGTTTCAGCGCTGTTTTTTGCCTATAGTGCTGTTCATCTATTTCTTGTGGCACTGTGTCTAGGAGATTGCGAATGTCTTCTTGTTTCCTATTCCTAAATTGTCCAGTTTTATATCTTTTGTGTGTGTTTGTTTGTTGTCTCCGGTCTGTTTTATGATTTTTCGTTTCAGATGTGTGGGGGTTGCTGAGAAGCAACTTGTATTGCTTGCACTCTTCCCACTCTACCTGATTCGTCTTGTTTAATGGCAATAATAATAGGCAATCCATCACACAACCCAACTTTAAAGTTTAAAGAGCATTTACAGCCAAAACGTGATGAGGAACTAGTAGACTACCAAACATTACCTTTCTGCAAGTTGCCTGAGAAAGTCATTTGCTTGCGCTCCAGCTGGCGATTTTTTACTCATGGCCTGCTAGGCGCCAAATCTTGCCCCTGGGTTAATCATGTAAACTGTTTAACAGTTCCACATGTTAACAAGATACCTTAATGTCCCACCTCGTGATGTTGACTTGAAAAGGTGTGATATGCAAGTCAACATTCCTGTACTCCAGATTCCACTGGAAAAATCAACATTTTGAGTCACGAGAGCCTGTAGGAAGATTTCACCAGGTGCAGTTTTTCTTCAGATCGTAGGAGTCAAGGTAGGCCAGATGGTATATAACGCGTTTAAAAGGACGTCGGCTAAAAATAAACTTGTTCAACAGTTCCTCTTAGTCTTAGCCAAAAGTGCAACCAATCTTTCGCAAAACAATATTATGAACATGATTAAAGGGGTACTATGTTCTGAAATCCCTCAAAAGTATTATGTTTAGAATACCTATTTCAAATGTTGGGAGGAAATCAGCATAATGTCTTACCGTTCCCGAGAAAAGACGGAAAAACGGTTGTTTACATCGGACACGAGGGTGCCGGTATAGGCATACACCGAGTTACGGGGACACTGTCTTTTGCTTGAAAAAATCTGACCGAGTAGTTGTGGGGACAAATTTGTGTCCCCCATAACATGTTGGGTCTCAATTAAAGGTTCTAGAGGTAGAATTGGGTTGAGGTATAATGAAAGAAGATGTAGGCCTAGAAGACAAATTGGGGTAATTTTGAAAAATTTAGGTAGAAAGAATTTTTAGAGTTTAAGTTTAGAGAGATTTTCTTAAAGCATACGAACCCTATGGAATGTTCACGTACACGCAGTCATGTACAAAATGTACATGGAAGAGTATGTGTATATACGCATACGTTTTACCTGTCATTTTCATTCAATGTCCCATAATTTACACACAGCGCGCACGTCCGCAAAAGGCAAACACTCATTGGCTGGAATCACGACTACACCCAAACAGCTTAAGTTTCTGGTTAACTTGTTTGACCGATCCTGAGCCACGCAGCGCTTTTACGAGCTTTCTACTAATAGCTCTCAAACCCCTGTGGACACTGGGCAAGATCCGTGGTCATTTGGCGCAAAGATCCATGCTCCCAATCAGAGTCTCCGTTACAAACATACCAAGGCATGCCTCGAACCCAGGCATGAAATTGCAGTTTTTCATTTATAAAACGCGGTACTTATTCCTGGGAAAGAGGTTGGCTTACAAACAAACAAGATGGCAATCGATTCTCAATTCGATTTTTTGAAGGAAAACATTTCCGTGTTCTGTGCCTAAATGACCTACAAAAACGCACCCTAAGTGCGTATGAGGAAAGCAAAGATGTCATCATAGTGTGTTATAAGACTGGAAGCGGTAAATCCCTGATGTACCAGAAGACAGTTATTCACCCGATCCTGCTAAAGTTCTTTCGCAACGCGCATTTATATTGATCCATTCACTTGGACATCTGCGGTGTTCTCACAAATTTTCATCCTCCCACGTAAACATTTAAATTAATCAGAAAAAATAACGTATATAGCGTGAAAAAGCTTTGCTATTATATATTATACAGAATAAGAAACATAAAAGACTGAAAAGTACACGCCAATAACATTAAGTCTAGGTGGTAGAAATTGTTATTTTAACAGGGGTGGACGTTCATATCATGTATTGGCCAACTTGTTTAATGATTTCTGCGAATGTCCGCAGGGTTTGAGGGCGATAATTCAAGAGCCCGTAAACTCTGCGTGGCTCAGGATGGTTTGACCCCGAAAAAAGCCTTCAAGTTTTTGTCTTTTTTACATGTGTGTCCAAAAAGACAATTCAGTCTCTTTATGTAAGTTTAAGTTTTTAAGAAATGACTGCCACAGAATTATTTCGTCAATTTGTTTTTGTACGAGTGCTTCGATTCCACGAGTCAACATAATATATTAGATCCTGGAGAAAGAAATGGAACCCTCGCGCTAATATGCAAAACTGCTCACAATAGCGCGCTGGCAGGAATGCCCGAAGCGCTCCATTGACCGTCTTTAACATTCCACTGATGAGTCGCGTGGGCCCCCTTAAGTACACCCTCTTAGATTGACCTGCAGGCAAAGCAAGGGGGGAAGGAAGGGAACATGAGTCCATCATTCATTGTCTTATATAATTCCAATTATATTGCAGGTAAGAACCTTTATGTAATTGGGGAATTATATTTTGCCAATTCCGGATGGACTCATAAATTGTATTTCTTCCCTAACCAATTTCTGTGAATTAACTGACGCAGAAATAACGCACACTACACACATCCATATGGGAGTTAGTCAGTGTATTTGAGCACCGGTGGGGAACCTGCCGTTACACAAACAGCCCCCGTCTTTAAACAGTATACAGTATACAGTTCTCTTTTACATGTATAATGTAAATTATAGGCAACCGCTATAATGCCAGCTACGAAAAACTCACCCTCTCTTTTTTTTTTTTTTTTGAGGATGAGAAACGTAGATCTGAACTATGCAATATAACCTCGTGTCAGACGCCACCATGCCTAATTGAAACCTTGTTTTAAATTGTGCATGTATATACATATAGACATATCAAATTAATCGCATATATAATGATAGCATTCTATCTGTCAACTTGACAGAACTCTTCGATTAATAAACATAATATAAACATACTTTTACACTTTATCAAATTAATCGCATCTATAATAATAGCGTTATATCTGTCAACTTGACAGAACTCTTCGATTAATAAACATAATATAAACATACTTTTACACTTTATCAAATTAATCGCATCTATAATAATAGCGTTATATCTGTCAACTTGACATAACTCTTCGATTAATATTACTCAAGTTTTACGTGCGTATATTGTTTCTTTCAACTCTTAAGAAAATGCTAGCATTGTAAACCAACTCGAGGGGCATATTTTACAAACCCAAGGCTTTAGACACAGCTAATAGTCTACCTTCGCACTTTCTGACTTCCATCGATCCCACACACCTTTGCCGAATATAACCTGCAAAATAATAATGTGCATCAGTGATAGATAAATACGTTGTCGATAGCTCATTGAACTAAGTTAGCCATCGTAAATCTTTTGAGATGGCGGCGAATAAAGCCAAAACTACAAACCATTGTGATAGTTTAGCCTTATTGCCAAAATTTTACTTCTGGTGATATTCTGGATAAAATCCTCATTACCTCCTCTGCCCGAGCTAAAAAGTCCTGGATATACTGAAATTTCGTAAATATCCACCACTGCTCTAATTGGATTACAACCGTCTGGGTAGAGCATAGGCCAAAATGGGGCTGAATACCAACATGGACAAATCAGTGTTCCAGCAGCTTTTGTATCAGCCATATGAAGGAGTACTCTAGCAATAACTGAGATGGGGGGAACCAACCAATTGTTCTCATTGCTCCAATTCAAAGTAAAGGCATCTATAGCCTCACAACCGGGGTTCCAATATCTAGAATTGAACCTTTCTATCTTGCGATTATAATCGGATGCAAATCTATCTATGGAATGTGGACCCCACAGATGATCAAAATAGTAAAACACATCATCGGATATACTCCAATCATCGTTATCTATGATACGACTAAGCTTGTCTGCTTTTTCATTTTTTGATCTGGGAACCCATTCCATGTCCAACTGGATATTGTACACCAAACATGTCTTGTAAATACTCAATGCTATACTTTGTAGGTCACATTTCATACTGCCACACACTGCAATCTTCTCGACTGCTTGGTTATCGGTAAACCACTTAGTCCTTCGGCAGGACAGCTTGGGAGCTAGAGATTTTAGCACCAAATCTACAGCTTTGAGCTCCCTCCATGTACTACTTTTCCGGGATTCACTATTATCCCATAAACCTTGAGCAACAGTATTGCCCATGTCAACTATGTACCCACCGAATCCTGTACTACTGGCATCTGAAATAACTATTCTAGAACAATCGGCACGAGGACCTACAACACAATTATTCAAATTGTCAATATTACTCTTCCAAAACTCCAATTCATCATTGGCCTCTCCTGAAAGGGCCACCTGACCGTTCCAGGAGGTTCTGGATTCGACACACACATGTATCGCTTTGGTCATTATCCTAGCTACGTTACATATGACTAGGCTTGTCGACATGATCTTTCCTGCAATGCTGGCCAGTGCCCTGGCAGGTAAAACCCTTGGTACTGACTTAATTGATAGGAAGTTGTTAATGACTAACTTGATACCGAGGGTCTTTCGCTCTGGTACTGCGATAAACCCACTAGACAGATCAATTTCGTAACCAAGCCATTCAATCTTTGAAACTGGTGACCATATACTCTTTTGTACGTTAGGTACAAAACCTGAGGCCAGGATATCGGTTTTTATTTCTGAACTGATCCGTAATGCTTCCGTATATGAACTAGCAAAACCTAAACAGTCATCCAAAAATACTACAACCGATTTACCTTCACCTCTCCACTTCTTCACTAGAGGTCTGACTAACTTGGTAAATATGAATGGTGCTAAGGAAAGTCCAAAAGGTAATTGCCTGAATCTGAAAAATGACAAGGATCCATTCATGGGCCATGCAAAACCCAAGAACTCTTTATGTGCTTGACAAATATCTATATGGTGGTATCCTGACTTGAGATCAAATTTGAACATAAAACCTCCTTTCCTCAAGAAAAACATAGCTGTACGCATGTCCTCGTATTTGACTGAAACTTTCTCAAGACAATCGTTAACCAACCTAAGATCTAATATGAGGCGTTTCTTACCACTACTATGTACAGAAACTGTAAGTGGATTAACTACCTTAGGCTCCTTTGTACACCTTTCTACAGTCTCTAGTTTTACTAACTCTGCAACAGCTTGATCTACAAAAGCACTGTGTGATAACGCAGATTTGTTGTTTTTTGACGACATATTTTGAGGCTGACCGATAAACGGCAACACATAACCAAATTTTATGGTATCGATAATAAAACTGGGCGCTGAGATGTCGTACCAAAACTTGATATGTTCTACCAACCTACCGGCCACTTTGATATCTGCGATCTCATTGTTTTCCTCATATTCAAAATAATCTTCCGTTATTATGACAGGGTCTTGCCTTACTGGGAGATAATCACAATTATCTGGAATACCTACACTGCAAGACTTAACTTTATTGGGCTGCATTTGCAGTGGAGGCTGCTCTTGCTCCTCTACGTTTCGGGCATGCGGCTTTCCAGTGGGTGAAGCTGCCACAGAGGAAGCATGAGCCTCCCCCGTAAGTTCTGTTGGATGTTTGGCTGATAGGGACGACTTGGACAGGCCGACGAAAAAACTGACCCCCAGTATCAGCACTGTCAACAGCTGAAGGGTGCTCACGCTTGAACTTCTTGGACTGGCTGAAACCAGCCATCTTCTTCTGCTTGACCTTACGCCCGGCTCTGTTCTCAGCCCTTGTGATCTTGTTGTCATCGTTCTCGTCATCTGCGACTTCGTGAGCCTCGTATTCGGAGACCGTTGCCCACCCGTACTGGCTAGTATCTGCAATACGAATCAGCTTTTGCCGGTTGTCTATCAGTTTCAGCGCTTCCTTCAAAGTAGACTGGACCTCGGAATCTTCTCCGACCTTTCCAATGGAAAGGGAAAGCAATTCCTTGATCTCTCTATATTCAACAGGAATGAACAAACAAAATTAGAACAGGTTGTTATAACGATCTTTAATATATATAATATGTGAGAATATACATATATATTATATATATATATATATTTTTTTTTTTGAGTTGTAACCCCGGTGCTGGACTGACGTGAAATGACAAGCCCACTGACCACGCCACTACAGTCCCTACTCTATTACGTAACACGTAACAATACACAGAAAATCACGCACCGTGAAGAAAGTAAATATGTTCTAATTCACACCTGGTCGTTCAAGCGAACATATTTGTATTTCTTCCCTAACCAATTTCTGTGAATTAACTGACGCAGAAATAACGCACACTACACACATCCATATGGGAGTTAGTCAGTGTATTTGAGCACCGGTGGGGAACCTGCCCCACCTAGATCCTGAAAAACCCCATGAGGTTAAAGAAGGCGATTAGGAATTACCGAGTACATTTTTTGTACACATATTTATATATATATGTACATGTATATCCCTATACAATACTGTTAGGTTCAGTAATTGAGAAAATACTTAGCTGGCACTTGCTGGTTAAATTGAAATTGTCTCTGATTTCCTTCTCTCCGCCATTTGGTTGTCGTTGTGTCCTTTATCTTCTCCGCCAGAGAATAAGCGGCTTTTGTTTGCAATTCTGTAAACTCCGCCCTGGTCTTGTCTAGCTTATCTTCAAAACTCGATTTAAACGCGGCCAATATCTCTTGGATATCAGCTTTAGTAGCTGGGGCAGCTGAGGAAGGATCTTGCCTCGAGTCGCTTTGAAACATAGCGCAAGGATGTAGAGCACTTTGTAGAGGAGTTCTTTTTCTTCTTCTTTTTCTTCTTCTTTTTTTTTTCTTCTTTTTTTTTGAGTTGTAACCCCGGTGCTGGACTGACGTGAAATGACAAGCCCACTGACCACGCCACTACAGTCCCTACTCTATTACGTAACACGTAACAATACACAGAAAATCACGCACCGTGAAGAAAGTAAATATGTTCTAATTCACACCTGGTCGTTCAAGCGAACATATTTGTATAGATTTGATGCCGACGCCAAGATTGCTCGACTAAACTTGGGCGTATCATCAGGCAGACGAAGATAACGTCACCAAGTGTCTGCCTGAAAAGACCATGAGTCTGCTAGTTGTTTGGATGTCCCAATAGTAGATGCGCTTCTGGGCAGTTCTGGCGAATGTGCTCAGTGAGCAAGGGGCAATTCCACGCAAACAGTGTGAAGTTTTGAATATAGCGTGTAAGTTGACCTCAAAATCTTGCGAGATTTTACAAAAATATATTTAATCTTTCTTGTAATAATGAAACCAATTATGAAACCAAATGCACCCAAGGCACTAGCTCGTAAGCTTGAAGAAACCTGTAGAGAGAAGACAATGAGAAGAAGGTACAGTTTTAGAGGTGGGAGGGAAACCTAAGGAGAATATCCTGGGGAAAACCTATCAAGCCAGGCAGGGACTAAAAACTCAGTCTACATTATTGACCCGGAGCAGATTCGAACTCCGGTCACAGTGGTGAAAGGCGAAAAGAAATGCTACGCCAACCCGACTCCCTGAATACATAAAAGAGATGCCAAAACCGGTCGTTGGTAAAGCACTAAAGAAATTTAAATTGTTTGCAAGATTCAGGAATTATAGGATAGGGAGTTAGGGTTAAAGATTGTTTTGCTTTACTTTAACCCTTACCACGTATAGGGTGTGTGAAACTATGTATTGAAATTGATGAATGAGGCATGCTTTCCTGAACCCTTACCCCCTGAGTGCTTTTACTAGAAACTGTCCTGAATCTGTTATGATACACCAAGTTTGCAATGCAAAAACTGCTGGTGTACCGAGTCCATCAGAATCAACCAGTATACATTCTGGAGAAATCCTGAATTAATCAACAATCCACCAGCAAAAGTATGATGGGCGAGTAGTGGTTTCCCTCTCGAGTACTCGCGGGTAATCGAGTACTCGCGAGTAGTTGTCGCAATTTTCACAAAAATGGGAAATGGCAGCTACACGTGTTATGGGTTTTCATTCAAAGCATTTTAAGCGTAATTTCACCGCGAGCTCAGCAGCTTATTTCATAAGTTTAAACAATAATACGAAATACTGCATTACTGATATAAACATCTCAAATGTTAACGTTTTATAGTCGCTTGTTTTTGTCCGAATAAATATTTATTAAAGGCTGAAGTTTAAAAACCCTCTGGTCATGTATATTTATTCATTTAGACTACATTAATTTATACTAGTATGTCATAACTGAGAAACACCTTATTAAAAAGGTTTTCAAAGGGCAATAAACTAAATGAAAATGAGAAACTGAGGTTGGGGAAGGGGCTTGTATAATGTAGGAAGGTGCCTGAATTTCAATGGGAAAGGAAACGTTATATTAATTATATAAATCGTTTGAGGCATTAAAACTCACCCTGTCCCTGTGGAGCCCTTGTTTATAGCAAGCAACAGCAATAAGCAATCTTTTCCATTAAAAATGTACACAGCTTTCCCAACCGGTCAACCCTTAAAATGCAAATATTTAAATAACTGGTGACCTTCATGAAGCAGAATCAGTGTCAAAAAGATCGGACGTGTTTTTACACCTCGGATTCTTTCCCAATTCGGATGCATTTCTAATTCGGATGCTTTTTGCAAACTCGGATGCTTTTCTAATTCGGATGAATTCGTAATTTAGATGCTTTTTGTAAACTCGGATGCTTTTTTAATTCGGATGCTTTTCTAGTTCGGATGCTTTTTGTAATCTCAAATGCTTTTATAATTCGAATGCTTTTCTAGTTCGGATGCGTTTTATAAACTCGGATGCTATTGTAATTCGGATGCTTTTCTAGTTTGAATGCTTTTCGTAAACTCGAATGCTTTTTGCAAACCGAACATCGGATGCTTTCCCAATCCGGCACTAGAATGGCAGATTCTGCGACATCGCGCATTCTGCACAAATTTGAACGATGACAAACATGTTATCGCATATATCTAAGCATATATTTGAGATGTGGAAGATTTTATTGTAGATTTCTGCACAGATTTATTTAATGGCGAATATTTTCTGCGCAGATTTTTAAAAAGTCGCATATTTTTATTTTAAATGTTAAGTTCTGCCCAGATTTCTTTAAAGGTAGGATACACCATTTGCAGATATCGAAACTATTTACTACCAAATTATTAAGAAATATCTTAATCATCTAAAAGTAAATAATGATTCTAGGCATCCAGCAAAATGATTGCGCTAGATATCCCGTAATTATTCTGGAAAATATATTTGTTCACGTCCGATCTTTTTGTCACCGATTCTGCTTCATAACCTTGGGATTGGGGAATTTTGTTTTTTCGTGATCCACATGGTCTAAGTGATTCCACTTAGATCAAAGAGGTGCGCCAAGAAAATCAATTTCTGAGCACATTTTGCAGCCATGCCTTGTGGTCTAAAGTTAAAGTTGGTGTGTCCGTGCTTGTAGGAGGTTGCACCCTGAAAAATCGATTTTCAAATTGTATTGATAATTTTCTGGCATTGAATTTGTTATGAGCTTTCGAATTAGACATCAGCTAACAAAAACATCGGCCAACGACGATTTTTTTAATCAACTAAATTGAAATTTTAAATTAGGAGCGTCCCGCAGTTTTCAATTATTAGTTTGTTATAATAATACATGTAATATTTAAGCACGGAACTTGCTGTGTTCGATTCCTTCTTCCTGAGTTTCTGTCCGTGTCTGGGCCCGATGGATGATTAGGCAATCAATTACACAACCCAACTTTAAATTTAGACATCTTTAAGCGTATTAACAGCCAAAACGTGCAAGTGATAAGGAACTGTGGACTCCCAAATCATCCTAAATCATCCTTTTGCAAGTTGCCTAGATAATGTCGAGTCGAAAGCCATTTGCTAGCTCTCCAGTTGGTTAACTGGTGGACTGCATGGGCGCCAACACCTGCCCCTGGGTTAACAATGTAAACTGTTCAACAGTTCCACATGTTAACAAGTTAAGAAGTTTAATTGTCTCACCGCGTGGCGTTGACGGCAAAAGGTGTGATGTGCAAGTCAACATTCTTATATTCCAGATTCCACTGGAAAAGTCAACATTTTGAGTCACGAGAGCCTGTAAGTATGATTTCACCAGGTGTAGTTTTTCTTCAGATCGTAGGAGTCAAGGTAGGCCAGATTGTAAAACGGGTTAAAAATGACCTCGGCCAAAAATAAACTAGTTCAACAGTTCCTCTTAGCCAAAAGTGCAACCAATCTTTTGCAAAACCTTATTATGAACATGCTTAAAGGGGTACTACTACTATGTCCTAAAATTCCCTAAAATATCATGTTTTGAATACCTATTTCAAATGTTGAAAGGAAACGAGCCTAATGTCTTACTGTTCCCCCCAAAAGACGGGGAAAAAACGGTTGTTTACATCGGACACGAGGGTGCCGGTAGAGGCATACACCGAGTTTAAAACGGGGACACTGTCTTTTGCTTGAACAAAATCTGACCGAGTTGTGGAGACAATTTTGTGTCGCCCATAACATGTTGGGTCTCCAGTAAAGGGTTCTAGAGGTAGAATTGGGTTAGGGTTTAATGAAAGAAAATGAAGAAGACAAATTAGGGTGATTTTCAAAAATTTAGGTGAATTTTTTTAAAGTTTGAGTTTAGAGAGATTTTCCTTGAGCATACGAACTCTATGGAATGTTTACATAACGCCATGCGTATGTACTAAAATAGTATGTGTACGCACACGTTTTTCCTGTCATTTTCATTCAATGTTCGATACACGTCGTGTGTTTCTAGACGTTTACACACTGCGCGCACAAAAAAAACACTGATAAACAATTAGGAGGACGTCTTGCATTGACGTATAAACATGCATACTCGCCGACTCATTGACCAAATTTGTGTTAATTCGCGTAATTATGCACGCAACGTCACACGCGAATGCAAATGAACACATTGCTGCTTGGAATTATGTCAATTAGACAAGACGTCCTATTCGAAGGTGGTCTACAGCGTACGTTAGAGGGCGCCCGCATCGGCGGCCTACGCGTGCTGCATACACAGACATAAATAACCTATAGACGGACAGCAGGGGGCGCCAGAGTGAAATTTCGACTAACGTTACTGTGTGATGACTGCCAAACAGTTTGCCCACGATTTTTAAAAATGGCGGTTGTTCCTGCCATAGAGTCGTGCACATTTTTCAATCACTTCCGCCCACGATTTCATACTTAGTCAGGCGCCATCGAAATTACGGTACCTGGACGTCGATTTCCATAGACACTGTCCGTCTATGGGTGCACTAGCCTAATTCAAGCCCCATTGAAAACAGTGTATAATCAACAAAGTTTAGGGCCAAGTTTCATGCAAACCAACATCACTGGGGTTTATCAAACAACAATCAGATTATTGTCTTGGCCTTTATCTTTCCATTTCTTTTCAAATTTGGGTGGGTTAGCCAATTACATTTTTTAATATTCACATCAAAAGAAACTCACCTCCCGAAAAGTGATACTTGATCCCAGCCTGCACGCAGCCATTTTACAAATGGCATCCCTCCACGTTCTAGGGCAATTAGGACCCATTTTTCAACCGTAATTTTGTCAAGTCTGCCTTCAGATTGAAGCTCAGAAACCAGGGAGTTGATCCCATGCTATATTTGCACAATCCCACCATTTCTTTTACCAAACGGCCTCCTTTTTCAAAAGAAATTGTGGGGGCACATTTCATGCTAATGAGACCGCGGAGAAATTCTCCCTTCAATTAGGGTAGTGCACCCCTATAGGTTATTTATGTCTGTGGCTGCATACCGCGATTTGGTCTTGCTCCAAGACTGATTTTTTTCATTTGTTCCGGTTACTGTGGGGCATGACGTCTGGAACGCTCACCTTGCGACCCCCTTCTTGGCACTACCTGAAACCGGCCCTTACAATAACCATAATAGGCTATTAAAACATATTTTATTACTTCCCAGTTCAGAGCGTGGGGCATTTCTTTGTATTTTCTAAACAAAGTTGGTGAAAATATACGCAAAAAAAACGGGCGAATGAAAATAAAATCTACCAATAAAAGGGTCTGTTATATTTGACACGATACCTCGCTCGACGAGTGACGCGATTGGTCAATAAAATATGCAAATAAGCCAGGCGCTGTCGATCGACTAATCACCGTCTTTCTTATGAAGTGCGCCCGCAAGCGAGAACGTAAACAAGATGGCGTCGTCTGACATGTCGGACGATGATTTTTCTTAGTCGCAGAAAACGTCAAAACCTCATGAATGTGTTTGTTTTGCCTTACCCAGGGATAACCGGTGAAATCAAACCGCGCACCATTACAACATGGGCAAAATTTGTAAGTTTTATTTCCATTTGGAAAGATTTAGTGGGAAATCAAGCCGATGTTGCCAACGCATTCATACATAAAATGCGGATTTATACGCTGCAGTACCGATGCCTGAGCGCGGATTTCACTTCGCATGTTACAACAATTTTACCGACTCAAAAGTCCGACAAACTGAAGCTACCAAAGAAAAAGAGGATTTAGCTAAAGCGTCTTCCTCATTGACAGGTGAGTCTAACGATGTTCTTATGCCCCTTTATTGACGCTACAGTAGTTACAGTAGTCAGTACATGTAATGAGGCACCCATGTATTGTACAACTTTAGTTGGCTAATTGTCATGTCGCCTCGCGTCATATAATGGAATGTTTTGGATTCAAAATTACTCGGTGCACATTTAAGGTTGTTTAGGGTGCATTATTGAATATTGTACATGTATGTGAAACTGTGTCCCCTACTTCAACTAAAAATTATGAGTTGACATGTTTATACTATAGTCTACTAAAAATGTAAAGCCGGTAGCAGTACATGTCATACCTTCGCAAACTCGTACCTTTGCAAACTCGTATCTTCAGTCAAGTCAACTCGTACCTTTACAAACTCGTACTTTTGCAAACTCGTACCTTCAATTAAGTCAAGTCGTTCCTCCGTTCATTTGAGTAGGTCTCAGGCCAGGACCGTGACGACCACTGTTTATTTAGGAATGCTTGTTGTTATCATTGTTTGTAAAATAAAAACGATGGGTAGTTTTGGATATTGTTGGGAAGAGCGAATTAAAAATTCTGCCGGGAGAGGGAATTTTGCCTTCCTGTTTTGCCTTCCAACCCAACTTCTTGTACTAAAAGATAGTATTTTAGTTCTTTGCGAAAATGAATACAAACAAAAATATCTAACAATATATTTATTTAACGATATTATATTTCCCACGTAACGTACAAAATGGTAAAAAGGGAACCTCGTTTCCCAACACGAAAAAAGTTTTAATATGGTATTATACAAGGAATTTGTTTTTTAAAATGCCCATATACACTGAAACTGAATTTTAAAAACTTAATTAATTTATTTCCGAGCACAATCGAATTTGAACGACGTAATTTTTGGAATATAAGCCGCGGAATAAACGTTGATTTTGCCCCGCATAGTTTAGCCTCGATATATCTCAGCCACTTGCAAAAAATCTTTCGGAAAAATTAGACATACATGGGAAATGCAGCTGTCCATGTTATAGAAAACTTAAATACATTTTTACAAAATAATTTGTTTTGGTCAAACTTACACAATATACATGCACTTAGACATTCTGGGATAAAATGTGGTCTCACCTTCTCCTTGCCCTCTTTAATTCCAAAACTCTTTCAAACACGATGTTACGGATTGCTTGGTTGTTTTGCAAATGAAAGGCCGGGCTATTAAATCAGGACATGCTTGGCATTCATGTTGAATATGCATGCTTGACAGCATTTTTGAAACAAACTACATGTGGTTAATATAATTATGCGCACTTTAATGAAAATATTAAAAACTTGTTTTTGCATACTTTCTGATAAATTGCAAACCTGTAGTAGTGTCCGAAAACCAGTCCATTGCATTGAGTTGGCATGTATAAGGATATAATAACAAATTACAGTGGGCCTACTGTGGAAGGACTGGTGGGCCGTTAAATCTCCATCTACTGCCAGTCTGATCATACGTATTTATAAATTGAGACTTTCAAGTTTGAAAATATTCTGCTTTATTTATGGCCCTTTCTTGTCTGTCGTTATTTCAGATTCCATGAGAAGTTCAAGTGGAGGAGCCTCAACTAGTGCAGTTGTCAGCTAGACGTTTACGTCAGATGCAAGACTCTTACGTTCGAGCTCGTTTGTTTCAAAGCAGCCATCAACAGCATCTCAAATCCTTCCAAAAATATGCATCATATGTGGCAAAACCAAATCTCACAGGGATTCCAGGGGGAGGAAGCAAAAAGAACAATTGGTCCTCTGCGAGCGGCCGGATGGTGGCATCCTATTGACAGCTGCAAAAGACAAGAACGCAAGGCAAATCCTTGTCCAGATATAGGCCGTGATTGCGTAGCTATAGAGGTTAGGTACAGCCGGAGCTGCTACAGGTCATTTACTGTATACCTAACGAGAGACAAGGCTCCGGTAGATAAGGAACAGCTGTATTTTAACACATTTGAGGATTTTTGCAACCACACAACAGAGCAAAAAATCATATGAGACTGCACTGCACCTGTACATTTGACTAAATCTATTTTATGCCAAACCCATCTTACAAGTACATGACAAGTACTTTGTATATGTTTTGATTGAAACCATATTCCAATAAGCATTTAAGAGATGCATACTTGATAGCGGTAAGCAAGCTCAAATTATTACATTACTATATAGCGAGGCTGCAGAATATGATTATACAAATGTACATTGTTGGCTGTAGTACATAAAGTTTGCTCCAGCATTTACCCATTCATTGGAGAAAATTTGATTCAGCATAAAAATAAAGATGCATTTAAAATCCCTTTAATGTAAAATCTGTTCAAGTTTGCAATGCCGGCAATTTTGGGTGGGCAGAGTAAGGGGCAGCTACATGTATTGAATATAGCATGTTGGTGCTCATTCAAGTATCATTTGAACTTTTAAAACCCTGAAAAAAGACAAGAAACCCACATAAATAGTTAGTATGCTAAATTTATTTGGTCATGATCTATTTTACATGATATAATGGTATAAAGACTGATTAGAAAACACATGGCTGTTTCTTTTCCAAAAAAGGGGGCGTGGCTGCGGTTTTGTATGTAGGCGGGGATTTCCAACTCTGAAAAAAGACAAGGAACCCACATGATAGTTAGTATGCTAAATTTATTTGGTCATGATCTATTTTACATGAAAAAAATTGTATAAAGACTGATTATAAAACACATGGCTGTTTCTTTTCCAAAAAAAGGGGGCGTGGCTGCGGTTTTGCATGTGGGCGGGGATTTCAAACTCTGAAAAAAGACAAGGAACCCACATGATAGTTAGTATGCTAAATTTATTTGGTCATGATCTATTTTACATGAAATAAAGGGATAAAGACTGATTATAAAACACATCGCTGTTTCTTTTCCCAAAAAAGGGGGCGTGGCTGCGATTTTGCATGTGGGGGGGAGATTTCCCACTAATGCCCCACCCCTGAGCGTGGGTAGTATTTTGTTTTTATTCAGACACACAAAATCTCCATTTTAAAACATATTTCAGGTAGTGCCAAGATGGGGGCCACACAAAATGTTTTTTGAGTGGATAATAGGCCCATGCCCTATAGTCTAGGTGTGGCGGTCTCACTTCTCCGGGGTGCTCACTTTCCCCGAAAGGGAAATTTCGCTTCAACACGCATGCGCAAAATTGCGCAGTGGCTTACATTTTCGCTGACTTTATACCGTGTGCCGAGTTCTTTGGTGATGTACTGGTGCACGTAAGATTGTAGCATATGTGACTACGTTACATGGTACCATTATACTACATCGTACAACTACTGCTGTTCTCAAAACAACATATCGATTGGATTGTATATTTATTATGCTCATTCATGATGACAGAAATAGGGTCAAATAAAATGTATTTAAAAAGTGTACAGTTGCCTGTTGCATTTATTTATAATAATAATAATAACGAATATTTGTATTGCGGTGGTATCCATCAAAAAGATTTATTCATAGTCCGCCTCATGTGAGTGCTCAGAGATAAAATTAAAACTTCCCCTCAGTTCAGTCAATCATCTCCATCTGATAATAACAACTTGCTACAATCTTCAAATTAAATTATTTTCCAATCTTCGTGATTCGCGATTTCGTGATTTGCGCGGCGCCCGGCTAAATACCAACTTGAGTCTCCTAGTGGAGTCCTCGAAAAAATAAAGAGAGTGCCGTGATCTCGTACCTTGAGTTTGTAATCGGGGTAAAGCTGCAGGTTGTGTGTTCGAATCTGGCCTTGGACTACGGCGAGTGTGCCCTTAATTGGGCAAGGTATTTTGTCACCCATTGAGATGGTATTTTGAATTTGTCATGGGCCCAATGACTGGGGTTAACCTTATTTTCATACCCGGAAAATACAATTAACTCATTATCTATGTTTAAATAGATAATGAAGTAGATGTAGCTACGAAAGCTTGTGCACACTTTTACTCTAGTTAGTAATTAAAAGTGCGACCTTACCTTTATAATTTCTATTTTTAAATGTAAGCTGGCTTGGTGAGTAATAATTCACAAAATGACACCAGAGTCGATCGATCAGAATGCGTTATTTTACGCCCGACCAATACTGTTGATGTTGTTATATTAATTTTTTTATCACTGGTTTTTGTCTACGGCATGCACGTTATGAGATGCGATCCTTGGCTGTTTTTTTTTAAAGTTAATATACCATTGGCAAGTTGTGCATTTGTAATGTTTGAAACACCAATAATTCTCAAAATCTAAAGAATACTGTGCTTATAATAACTATGACAAGCGACCTCAACGCTAGATAGACATTCGGTCTCCCGAATCGGTTGAATACGAAATATACATAGGCCTATGGTGCATCATTTGTGGCAGCGATTATCTCCCTATATAATCTGTAGGATCCTACAGTCTTACAAAATGGTTTCCCGCATATACTGCAACGTGTACCAGTGATCAGTGAATAGGCGCAGCATCGACTTGGACGTGTACCCGTGAAAGGCACGTACACATACACCACATGTAACGGCCATTGTTGTTCCGTGTAACCGTACGTATTTGGAATGGGAGAGCTTGCCGCTTGTTCACGACACGATTTGTTTGTCCGTTTCTGACTTTGTGTCAAACTTGTTTTATACTTTTTAGCTAAGAAATGGTAACATTTGAAGAATAGCCCACGCAACGTGCTGGACATAGTGATAGAATGTCGAAATTCCGTAATGCTACTGATCTACGGACGTAAGCTGAAGGCGAAGAGAGGCTTTCTCGAAACTCGAAACTACGGTTCATAAAATTACTCGAGACGGACTTCAAAAATTGTCAACCTTATAAATAAGCTTGATAATCACATATAGTTGCAGTCTTGGTGAGCAGATATGGTATGAAATTTGTAAATGACGCAATTATTGCAAATAGCTGATATAAACTCTCGGCCTCCTATGTCAGCGACTCAGCGGCGTACCATTTTTTAGGTACATGTATAAATTGTAATAACTGTTATTGTTAAGTAATTGTGTGGATTTTGGCGACATTTTGAACCACATTAAAGAGATAATCATTTGTCAATGTTCGTCTCGCTCGGCCTCTAGTAGCGCAAGAAATGCCCAAATGTTAAAAGAGCGATAACTAGTCTAGTGAGGCCAGTAACTCGGTACATGTACTGTCATTGTGGGCTTGAATGGGAATTCAAGATGAATGGGAATGGCCTGGGACGATTCCGATTATTGTGTTCGTTCGTGATGTTATTTTTGGTAGGCAATGAAAACTTCGAAGTTCATTGAAGTTGTTGCTAAATACAAAAATGAATGTTCATTTGGCTGTTACTTGAACCTAGGGCTAGGCTTCGTTCCGTGTATGGGTCCTATTGCCGAACTGCATCATGAATAAAGCCAAAACTGAAACACAATTTCGTTTAACAAAACGGCACTTGCTTGCGACTAAACCTAAATTGTGACAAATCTGAAATACTGTGTTATGAGTCTCTATCGGCATCCAATCATCGCTCTCATTACGCACAGTTTCTGACCCGTTGTACAACATGGCGGCTTCTGAAGACGGGAGACATCAGCGCCGATCTCAAAGACTCGCCTCTGTTTACATGCATGTTGCACTGTGATGCAGGAGCCAAAAGCAGTGTTTCACCATTTTCCATACAAAGCTGGTCTGAGTGGTCTTGCTTCCTCGAGTTTGCAGACAAATGGAGGATTTTGAAGGGAAAACAATTGAATTTAAAGAGAAAATTCTTGCCAACGTTCACGGGTCTAGACTCCGACCAGTGCAGTGGCAGAAAGCGGATGGTTTAACATTGGCAGGCGGACCACCAAACAATGCTGGATATCGTCTATCTTGCTACGCTTGGTTCAAGGATATGAATAAGATCGAGAAAGTCACAGCTGTCCAAGAGAAACGACAAAGGGAAATATCCGAAACGGTAAATGTTGCATGTTTACATATGATAAACGTTTAGGGCCTGCCCTAGACCCTCTCTATGATTTTATTTTCTTCATGATCCTGCCGCTACTTGAGACTTTTGACTTTGTCGGGGCAATTATGAAGTTCAAAACACCTCGTTTCTTTTGTGTGGCTCAAACGAAAGTTACACGATGCTACACGTGTAATTCAGCGAACGAAAAGGAAGCGGTTAAATTGTGTCTTGTAGCAAACAAAATTACTTGTAATGACTCGAGTCCACGACTCGAATCATGATTGTTGGCGGGTCGAGTATACTACCGATATGTAAATTACTCGAGTCGACTGTTCCAGATTCAATGCAGGCAACTTGACTCGAATGGACTCGTGTTCCTCATTAGACTGACTCGACTTAAGTAAAGGCTAACAACGCCTATAGTCTACAAAATAACAGCAAATTTGTTCGACAAAATATTACATGAGTCTATGGTAGCGGATGTTAGCCATGCCGCATTGATTCGTGTAATATCAAGCCGAGGCCAGTTAATATTCGGACACGGCCTGTTTTGTTTTTGCACAACGTACAGGGATCGCCCTCTTTTCATTTTGTCGGATCAGCAGGCGAGTGTGTATCAACGTCTTGGCCCAAGACTGTCAATAAAATACGGTGCTTTGAAAGTAAATTATCGTTGAAATACCCAGTATTAGCTCCTGAGAGTAATAGGCCAGACTCGTAATAATGTTCTATTAATAAATACCTAGGAGAGTTGAAGGCTTCTGATTGGCCGAGACTCGATCACGTGCCGGTCATTATATGTAGTAATATCATGGGCTTTCCAAGGGCCGTTTTCCAAACCCCGGCTTCGGGCTGCATTCTGGCCACATTACAGACGTTTTCCTAGTTCCGGATCGCAACAAATATTCAGGCTGTTTTCGGCAAGTCTAATCTTCGAAATTTAAATAAAATAGGTTTAGTAGTTTACCTTGAGTGATGGAGAAACTACAGTTTTTGTTTTGATATTTATGCTCTTCTTTATTTGAAAATACGACGTCAAATATACCGACATCCCTTTTTCTAGTTGCGGATCAGTTTAACCAATTCCGGATCGAGTATAAAAACAACTGCTTCGTACATGAACAATTATCACGCTAGAACCAACCCGAATCAAGCCTATATTTCTGATAAAGTATTCATTTTTTAAAATAAATATACAGTTTAAAATAAATTTCAAATACTTTCACTTCCAATGAAGTTTAAAAAGAGGACTTGCAAGGAAATGCTTTGAAATGTTTTGTCCGTGTACGTGTGTGGCGCGCGGCAACGAGCCGATAAACTTTGTCCCACCATGGAGGAATAAACTCCATGGTCCAACAGAACACGTCATATGAAATCGCTTGCGCGCGTGTAGTTGATGCATGTATTTTACGGGCGATCCGGAACTAGGACAAAAATGAACGTTCAGTCTTTGGCAGATTTGTTAATACTGGAGACTTTTAGACTTATTTTTACTTATGTATCAAGAAGCTTGTATCATTCTTTTCAAAATGCACTTCATCTAAACAAATAGTATTGGAGACCAAGCCATAACAAGGTAGGTTTTTATTTGAAGCGGTCCGGAACTAGGACAAATCCGGGACTAGGAAAACAACTGTAAAGCCAAAATACGGAAACGAAGCTGCGTTTGTAAAACGGCCTAGAAGAAGCCGCGAAGTCGCGAAATTCGGAGTATTTTCACCATTTTTCTCGTTAAAAAGGTATTTATTAAAGGTAATAACAGTGCGAGAACCCGGTTATTACTGCGTGGTAATGACCGGGTTGGGGGATGACCGCTGGTAATGGACCTCGCCTTCGGCTCGATCCATTACCAGCGGTCATCCCCCAACCCGGTCATTACCACGCAGTAATAACCGGGTTCTCGCACTGTTATTACCTAAGTATTGTATTTGTTATGATATTTCGAATGAAACTTTAATTAAAATCAAGAGCGCAACTGAACTGAACTAGAGCGCGCAATTGG